>JAXIVJ010005552.1:2500-73083 GCA_036785665.1 Chirona hameri
AATACCTAACTATTGCTAGCAGTGTCATCTATAATGCCACCTGCAATCATCATCCCCATCTATATAAAGCAGGCACGTAGCCAGGATATCGTCCAGGGGGTGCCTCGAAAGGGCCCCCTTCCCAAGCGCTGAAAGGGCCCCTTCCCAAGCATTGAAAGGGCCAAACAAAAAGGATGAAAAGGCACGTTACACGGATGGAAAATGAAGTATGACAGGTATGGCATGAGCCATACCAACTTTTAGGAGCTAGAGTTAGTAAACTGCTATATCCACTTTTGAACCGGCGGCACCAATTTGGAATCAGCTATACCAACTTGGAATATTTTTGTTTAAGCTCAAGACCTGAAACTCTTAAGCAAATTGCGCCGCGGAGCGGCGCGAAAATTTTGAGTCTCATACCATAGATATGCAATCTCATCAATGCGTCACATTGCGTATGGTGCGGACCTCTAAAAATGTTATTTTACGTTTAAAAGTGCGGTAATAAAGTGCTAAAGTGAACTATTTTGCCCAATTATATAGGAAAGTAGCAACATAACACATAAATGTGCCGAGAAACGGCCCGTTTTTTTCTTCTCTAACCCGCATATAATTGAATTTCTAGTTAAATTGCGCCGCGGAGCAGCGCAAAAAATATATTCCCTGGGCAACTGCATTCTTACTGCTGAAAGGCCCAGGGTCCTTCAGATCGTCTAGGGCCCCTCCGACCTTTTCAACGCCCTTTTGACCTGTTCAGGGACTGATCTGGGATCCGCGAAAACACATGATGTGGAGTGGGCGGTATATATTAAATACAAAGAGGGCTTACTCTGCGCCGCGCCGCCGCCAGTTGGGTTGTGACCTTGGCCGCGGCGGGTTGTGCATTGTGCGTGCGTCGACCGTTGTCAGTGTTCAAGTTGCCGTTGAGTTGCGAAAGGCTCTCAATCGTGCTGTCGTGATCGGAGTTATAAGTACCTAATTGTGAGTTTTGAGTGCGTTCTTTCTTGTGTTCTTTTGATCTTAGAAATGTAGTTAGTTGAGAATTTGTGATCGATTAACATTAGGTATGATAGCGTCTATATGTTTCGTGCCCTCCCGTCACAACCAATTGTATTTCTTATCCGGTCGGAGCTGCACCGACCAAGCTTCTATAAACATATGAATATACGTAGCTGACTGTTGATCCATAGTAACTATGATTATTTATGAGTATGCTTGATGATGCCTGATTTGTGATGTTGATGTTGATACATGGATCTGTTTACAATAACTAACGGTTTTGTTAATACAATGGTTTTGCACGGAAATGTACTAATTTGTAGTTGCTCAGATTGGGAAGAATGGCGCGAGTGGTCAGTCAGGTCAGAGTGCTCTGATTGGCATGAGTCTTGCGAGTTGCGACACGTCTCTGAGCCGGCGCCCGGTGCCGGCCGCCGCCCGCCATGCGTCTACGTCACGACACCCCAAGCAGCGGCGACAGTTACAACTCTCCCAGTGGTGAACGAACTCCTGCAATACGCCCGGCTGAGGCCTCAATCGACACCCCCCGCATGAGTATTGCGACACCTCGACACCCCATGCAGCGGTGACGTTACGCCTTTCCCAATGGTAAACGAACTCCCGCAATACGCCCGGCTGAGGCGTCAATCGACACCCCACGCATGACTATTGCGACACCTCGACACTCCATGCAGCGGTCATCAAGGGTGTTCCGTTAAACCTATACACCTCATTCAGCGGCGATCACGGTTGTTCCGGTACACCTCCCTGAGTGCTAAACAAAACACCTTCCAGGCGACGTATTTTAGGTTGTGTGGGCATCACACGGGCTAGGGGTGTTGACACCCTGCGCAGGTGTTGATTTTTTTGTGAGTGTGGCATTTGCTGAGTTAGTTATACTGAAGAAGTTTGGCGAGTTCTTGCTTTTTCAATGTGTCTCAACAAGGCCTGCGTATTTCCTTGCTTTTGACATTGACTTTTCGGTGCTTTTATTACCCCAACTTTGTTAAGCCAGTCAGAAGTGATGTTGATTGAGCTGTTACATTGATCTATTTGTTAGCTGTTAGGGAGCCTGCTATGCAGTCGCTTGTCAGCTTCTACGGGTCAGCCTAACAACTGCACAACTAGGCGGCCGCAGCTAGTCGGCGAGTTCTGCGGGTCAGTCTACCTACCAGGCATTCTACTGTGCCGCGTGGCCGCTGGGCCGTGCGGGTCAGTCTAACTCCCAGACATTCTACTGTGCCGCGTGGCCGCTGAACCATGCCGGTCAATTTAACTCCCAGGCATTCTACTGTGCCGCGTGGCCGCTGAGCCATGCGGGTCAGTCTAACTCCCAGACATTCTACTGTGCCGCGCGGCCGCTGAGCCGTGCAGGTCAGTCTAACTCCCAGGGGCGTTGTTTCTGGTCTGCGGCGATTTCTGGGCCGGCGCAGTGTTGGTTACCGCCTAGCGGGTGACGCGGCCATTTGCTCGCCAATCGTCCCCGGAACTGCCTGCGTGACCGCTTACTGCACGTACGGTGAGCCGTTTCTTTTCTGGCCTATTCTTTTATGTTTCGCATGGTATTTTATACATCTTAATGTTTGCATATTGTATTGTGATTTGCTTTGTGGATAAAAATGGAAAAAGTGAAGTGTTGCGGCTTAATTTCTTAACAGCACGCTTATAAAAGTTAAAAACGTGTCACAGAAGAGATCAATATTTTAAATTGTACATCTGCGATTTGTGTTTAAAGATAGAAGGTAGGTATGTTAAGTTTGGACACGCAATGAAGTAGAAAAAAATATATTTCCAACATTTACTTAAATTCTACATTTATGTAGGTACTTGTTCCTCTGACAGACTGAAAATGTGTGCACTCTTACCCGACCGACATGGGTGGATCAAGAGAGGGGGGGGTGCAAGGGACCATGCCCCCACCCCACGCCACCTGAAATCGAAGCAAAATTGACACATTTCCAAGGGAAATATGTTTTAAATCGGCTATTAATGCACAAGCAAGCGAAATCCGATGAGTTTTCAGGATTGTATGATAATTTTTGGGATTTGCCCCCCCACCCGCCCCCACCAAAACCACCCGTTATGGATCCGCCAATGCCGATCGATCTGCTTTCATTTTTGCTACCTGGGCATTCATGGTCAATCAAATTCTACTGTGGGTCAACAGGTTTACCGTGGGTTAGAAATCTGAATATGAAGGAAGATACAGAAGATTAGCGTGCCAGTATCGACCAACGCGACGTGCAAGCTTGAATCTCTCTGGAACGTCTGTAAGTGGGGACGCCATACCGTTGTTGTGGGGCCGTGTACCGCATACCTCGCCATACGACGGCTGCTCTAGATGCCGATTTCGACTGCCTGGACATGCAGTATCAACATATTCTAGTCAATCATCCCGGCTGTGCTGTCATCATCACCGGCGATCTTAACTGTAATCTACTTGCTGACTCATCTCATCTGCCTTTTAGGAAACTCGCCGATTTTATGTCATCGTACTCCCTGACACAGGTCATCTCCGAGCCTACTTACACGTCCGGTAGCCTTTTAGATGTGTTTATCGTCAATCGAGGCATTCTTAAGTGTGTCGGTACCCGTTTCTGTCATTTTAGCCCACATAGGTTCATTAGGATGGTTTGTAACTTGCCCCGCCCGCGCTCGACCCCGATGATCGTCCGAGCTAGGATTTTACGCAATGTCAACCTGAATGTTTTCCATCATGACCTGCAGTCGTGCGATTGGAGTGGCGTGTTTACAGCCGACAGCGTCACCGACATGTGGGACGTATTCTCCGCAAACCTAGGTGCTGTCCTCGACCGCCACGCCCCCTACAAGGACGTCAAAATACGGAACCCCGCTGCGCCACCTGTAACTGATGGGACCCGTATCCTGATGGCTAAGAGAGCACAGATTCTGCGAACTGACGGACACGGATCCGATACTTACAGAGAGGCCAACAGGGCAGTCAAGTCCGCCATCCGGGCGGATAGGATAGCAGACACTAACGCTCGGATTCAGTCTGACGGGCCCGGCTCGGTGTGGCGTAACATTCGCCACACGGTCAGCGGGAAGAGGGCCGGCCCGAGCGTGTCCCCAGCTGTCAGCGCCGAGACGCTGAACGAGTTTTTTGTTAACGTAGGCCCGAGTGTGGCTGCCGAGGTGGCTAGCCGGGGTGACGCACCGGATGTCCCAGTCCGTCTGCCTAGAGTTGGGGTTTGCGCCTTCAGCCTACAGCCTATCACACTCATGCAGCTCCACCACACTGTGTTTACTATGCGCAGCACATCGGCGAGTGGGCCTGATGGTTTCTGCATTCGTATTTTCAAACTGGCTTTTAACGTCATCGGCTCCATCCTTTTGCATATCATCAACGCAAGTATCACTCGAAAATAAATCCCACTTGTCTGGAAACATGCCCTCGTCCATCCAGTTTTCAAGTCAGGTGACTCAGAGAACCCGTCCAACTACCGACCCATTTCACTAGTTCCGGTCATCTCCAAAATCGTGGAAAAGTTCGTCCAGACCCAACTGCACAGTTTCCTCTCTACTAATCACCTTCTGACTCCAACCCAGCACGGATTCAGACCGCGCCACTCCGCGGAAACCGCCCTTCTCAGCATCTCGGACCGTGCGCTCTCGGCCATGGATCAGAGCCAAATTTCGATTCTTTGCCTGATTGATCTGAGTAAGGGATTTTAAGTCATCAGCCACTCCAAATTGATATCCAAATTGCAGCTTCACTGCATCGAGACAAGCTGGTTCGAAAATTATCTCTCTGGGCACACTCAAAGCGTGAGTTTCACTGATTCGGCCAACAACAAACAGATCTCGGACCCGCGACCTATCGACCAGGGGGTCTTCCAGGGATCCTCACTGGGGCCCCTGCTCTTCACTATCTTCACAAATGACCTCAGCCTTCACGCAGCTGGAGCATTTGTTGTCCAGTACGCCGACGACACCCAAATTCTCGTTTCTGGCCCTAAATCTGACTTGCCCGGTCTCATCGCCCGTCTAGAATCAGTCCTGGCCTCACTGGATGACTATTTCTGTGCAAATGGTCTGAAGGTGAACGAAACTAAGTTTGAACTGCTCCCGATCGGAACGCGTCAAAATCTCCGCACCTTACCGGCATTCACTGTTAAATTCCGCGACGTCGCGCTTACTCCGTGCAGTGAGGCAAAGAATCTGGGGGTGATATTCGACCGCTGCCTCAACTGGGACTCCCACGTGACCTTCGTCAGCCAGAAATGCATGGGCATCTTGGCGGGAATAGCTCAGCTCCGTCACCAGCTTCCACCTGAGATCCTGCCCATCATCGTATCCGCACTGGTCTTTTCTCACATTCGGTACTGCCTCACTATCTTTGGAAACGGTTCGGCTAAAAATCTCGCAGCAGTTCAAAAGATCATCAACTTTGCCGCTCGCATAATCTCAGGAAAAAGGAAGTTCGACCCCATCTCGGCTGCTAGGGAAGAACTAGGCTGGCTCACGTCTGCGGACTTATTTTATCACCAGACTTTGGCCTCACTTCATCGGATCCGCGTCACCGGTCAACCAGAGTATCTGGCTTCGCAGTTTTACACGAACCGAGAGCGTGCTGATCGTGTGCGCAGTACTAGGCAAGACCATCTGCTCAGTCTGCCTCGCATCACCGGCTCTGCTGCGGGCAAGCGTCAGTTTGTGTATCGCGCAGCTAAGCTCTACAATGAGCTGCCACCTGAACTTGCGACCGTGTCAGTGGCGTCGTTCAAACGTACGCTGAAGAAGCGCCTGCTACCGACGAAGGAGTAGAGCGACGAATCTATTGTATATGTACCTGACTGGGAATATGTGCGTGTGAATGATATTCTATCCACTGTTTTTATACACCCTACGTTTCTTGACTCGGGATTAGGAATAGCCCCCGGACCTCGGTCCATTAGAGGGGATAATCCCACGATGTACAATAAATAAATAAATAAATACAGCCATTGACCTCTATAGAATTAGACAAACTTCTTGGCTTTTCTTAAGAACAGTGTTCAGTGTTGAATCAAGGTGTCCTTGGTAATGTCAGTTTACCCTACCGGACATTTGTTTAAGCGTGGAATTTTACCCTACCAGACATTTGTTTAAAGGGAAATAATGACCTTTTGATTTTGTTAGCAACAATTTCTTAGGCTACCGTTATGGTTTTACAATTATTTTATTTAAATTTAAGAATTAAATAAAATTATTCCCAAATTCAAAGTTGTAAGTTTGGAAAAAATACAAAATAAGTACCTTGTGTACTTCATGAAGGTCATTGACAAATTCGTCCTTCCCTACCATTGTTTACATCGAGTGCGGCATTTTTGGAGGCTCTGTGACGTTTCCGATCAAACTGAGCGCTGCTCGGCCACACGTTAGTAGCGCTTTCGTTCTCCATGGCAACCAGGCGTCAGCCAATCAAAAGCCAGAAAGGGAATACGTTCTGGCTTTTCATTGGCTCACGCCTGGTTGCCATGGAGAACGAAAGCGCTACTAGCGCTAATAGCGTGCGTTCGAGCAGCGCTCTGATCCGTGAAGCAATCCGTGAAGCATCCGTGATGCATGACTATCAGTATAAGTCGTGAATAACAACAACATGCAAACTATACCTACTCGAATAAAATAAGGGCGGAATGAATTGAACCCCAGGCAAGCTAGTATTCACAAAGCACTCGGCTCTGCGCCACAATAGCAAAAGGTGAGGGAAATGCATATTGGATACAATATTATTACGTCACAAGTTTCTGAAGTGTCAACTACTATGAAATACAGTGATAAAATACCATTAATAATGATTAACAAGAAAATTCAAACTTAAAAACAATCATTTGAATAAGTCTTTAAATAGCTTTCAACTCAAAATCAGATATATTTTGCAATGCTACACAAGAATGGCACCAGTGACGTCATTAACAAAGCCTGCTACGGGACTTGGGTATACTAATCGGGAACAACTCGCCACAATGGTTAAGTGCGCCGAGAAGCATGACAATGACTTTTTAAACAAATCGCCGACGCTAAATAGGTCGCCGTCGATGTGCATCGATGAGCTTCCGATTTAATTGCCAGTTTTGTGTTATTGTTTGTTAGTTTTTTTGGGAAAAATTCGTATTTTGCATGATAATATAAAGCATAGTGTTATATACAGCCACATACAAATTATACAATACTCCTAATGTTGAAAACAAATGAATCGATTTGAAAAAATTGAGGGTCGCAACCACTAACTATGCCGCCGTTGATGTGCGTCGATGAGCTTCCGATTTTATTGCCACTTTTTCCAATCGCTGTTAGTTTTAGAAGATCGCCGGGCATATAATCATCACCATCATCATCATCATCATCATATGATGATGATGATGATGACAACAAGCAGAACGCACCATATATTTTCCACTCCATTGCGTAAAAAAACAATATGGGAAAAGCCCGCAGTTTGATGAGGACGAAAAGTACTTGCAAGTACCGGTCGTTAAAAGTGTGGAACGCTTATCAACTTTAACTTGAAATATATTTCGGTAGTAAAGTTTTTCATGCAAAATGTGATGAATTTACAATATATTTTGGTCTCGTCTGGCGATTTCAAGTGCTAATTCCATTTTTGTGGAAAAAGGTCATTATTTCCCTTTAAGCGTGGAATTTGTTCTTAAAGTACATTGAGAAATGTTCAGTGTTGAATCAAGGTGTCTCGAGTAATGTCAGTTTACCCTACCAGACATTTGTTTAAGCGTGGAATTTTTTTTTTCAAGGAAATTGTGAAAGCGTGGAATGTGTTAAGAACAACACACGAGGGTTGTAAGAAAAGTCCAATCTTTCAGTTTACCCTACCGGACATTCAAAGCGTGGAATTTGTTAAGAACAACACAACAAGTGCTAGTTTTCAAGTAAATTGTGAAAGTATTCAGTGGTGTTCAGTGTTAGTTTTAAGAACAGTGTTCAGTGTTGAATCAGTTTTAAGAACATGTTCAGTGTTGAATCAAAGTGTCCGGTGTAACGTCAGTTTACCCTACCAGACATTTGTTTAAGTGTGGAATTTTACCCTACCAGACATCTGTTTAAGCGTGGAATTTGTTCTTCAAGTACATTGTGAAATATTCTGTGTTGAATCAAGGTGTCTGGGGTAATGTCAGTTTACTCTGCCAGACATTTGTTTAAGCGTGGAATTTGTTTTTCAAGTAAATTGTTAACGCGTGGAATGTGTTAAGACCAGACATTTGTTTAAGTGTGGAATTTTACCCTGCCAGACATTTGATTAAGCTTCCGAGGAGCCGCCCGAGGATACACCGCCAGGTACTTAATTTCCCGGGCAATGCCGGGTACCCCAGCTAGTGCAAGGATATTTCATATCACAATAATCAAGACATTGGTTGGGAACAAATTACACCCATTTTCAACCAAATGTAAAGCACACTTACAACACAAAACCAGCAGACAGGCACCACAACTGATTGGCACCACCGTTCCTCGCCAATAAGTTTAACTATGTTCAACTTTGAAAAACGGGCTCCGACGGCGTCGGATCCGTCGCGATCAGCTGTTGCGGGGCGTCAGTCGCCGCCACTCCCCGGTTCCCACCGAACCCGTCACTGAACGGCCGTCAACAGGCCCGTTTGACGGCGACGGATCCGTTTTGACGGGTGGCAGGTCCAGTGGGAACCGCGCTTAACCCGCGAGTTACTAGGGTATATTCCATAGCGCGACTTACTGGAGCGGTACAATCGGTCCAGTAGTTCCGGAGATCCGAGAGGGGGGGGGGGGATAGCCCCCCCCCCCCCCCCTCGGATCTCCGGAACTACCCCTGTTTGCGAGGCGACTGACGCCCCGCAACAGGGGGGGGGGGGGGGCTACCCCCCTCGGATCTCCGGAACTACGGGACCGATTGTAAAAATTCAAACGGCATTCGATATCCCTGGGAAATTTATCGAGGGAAACATAATATTGTTGACCTCGGGGTTACCGAAGACGTCACAGGTCAGGTCAAGTACAAAATGTTTGACCGTGTCAAAAAGTCTCGATGGATGTAATTGTCGCGCAAAATTGCGATATTAAACGCATAAGTAGTCGATAAATCGGTATGATTCGTGTGTCTGACACTTCTAAGTACCATTCTAAGCTGTTTATGACCTTGGGTCAGGTCAAGGTCATCCGAGGTCACGAGGTCAAACTGCAGATTACGGTCATTAGGCGTTGTAACACATGTTTATGGGTTTGTTTTTCGTCTAGAACGCGACAAATGAACTTTTAGCATTGTTTGTTCCATATAAATAGACGTAAAAAGCAAAAACGGAAATGCATTTTGTATGCATAGTAATGCTGTGAGAGGTGGTCGATTTTTGTCATTTAACCCTATTTGTAACAGGCTCCTGGCTACCCCTATTTGTAACAGGGGGGGGGGGGGGGATTTCGCCCCCCCCCCCCGGAGATCTCGAGATCTACCCGTCCGATTTTCACAAATGAAACGGTTTTTGGTTCCTCTCAACACGATCTACATTTCTAAATAACAAAAATATGTAAATTTTGGATAGGAGGCAGCAGGGGGGAAAAACTACAAATTTTAGTGGTATTTTGTATCATACATAAATTTCATGTTTATCGACCGATTTTAACACAACTAATAGGAATTTATAGACATTGAATTGGAAATTGATATATGATGGTGACGTTTGACAATTCAAAAATCATAGGCGTGTGCAGGTCACTCAATATGGGGGTGAAGTAAATGCGTAATAAAACCATTTTTTGATGTTGTTTTTTTGATAAATGAAATGGTATGTGATTGTGACATTAGAAAAAACAGTTATACATCATATTTTTTTGCCATAGGCGGTACCAGGTTAGTGAAAAAAGGGAGGTAAATTGGAAACAAATATTAACCGCAGACAAGTTGCTACCCAGCACTATAAATGTTACTGATCGTAGATAGTTCCTTTGTGCATGTTGTACTTCATCATAGGCGTATCCAGGATCCAAACTGGGGCGGCGCAAGACATTTTGAAAAGTATATTATCCGCTATTATGATACTAACTAGTCAACAGTGACTATTTCACTTAAAACTTCAATTGACATTGCTTACCCCCCTTTTTACCATACCTGGACTCGCCTATTATCTTATAATCGTTCGTAGAGTAGCATGTGGTGCGTGTTTCATCCTAAAACTGCAGTATGCTATGTCATTGTACGCCCATGCCTCTTAGATTCCTTGCAATAATATGACCCCCTTTCTTCCATTCCTGAGCGCGCCTCTGCCAAAAATGACTTTGTTCCCTTTTCTGGCCTCATATGTGCATATATCATTATAAGCTAAACGTCTATTGCGCCGTTATCGCTGGCATATCGACATCTCCATGCCAGTCACCCCCCTTTTCATGTTCCTGAACACGCCCCTGAAACTCTATATGTAATAAATTATGCAAATAATGGAAGCAGAAGCTATCTTTTACATCTTGATAGCTATAAATGCCCCTTACATCGCTCTATTGGCTTCCCGCCAAGCATTGAATACTTCCTGGAAACCCCCCCCCCCTTTTCAAGCCCCTGAAACCACCTCTGCCATGCAATTTTTATAATATTTCATTAACATCAACTAATTTGCACTTGTTGCAATCACCGTAAACCGATGTAACTCATTCATACTTTATGCAGTTAGGAAGAAGCCGTGAAGATCGCATTTCCGTATTATCGCCAAATGTCGCCTCCGAACCCACCCAAAACTGGGCCCTGGAACCGCCTCTGTTCAGGTTAAGAACTCAAAATTTTGACTCCAAATGCGGTATTCAATCCTATGAAAAGTCAGAAAATGTAATGGGCCTGCTCCCAGCCGTTCTGGAGATATCTGCGAAAAACATGAGGTGGGGGCGGAATCCGCCCCCCCCCCTGTTACAAATAGGGTTAAAGGTCATAAGTCAGTAATTTTCGAAGATATCGACTTCAAATTTGATACACATATTCAGCGAACACGTCTCGATCACATATATTCCGTTTTTTTTCTTCAAGTTTTGTAAACAAAAATGTATTTGGATTTCTCAAAATTTTGAATTAAAAAAACCCTCAAAAATCCGAGATAGCAGTTTGATATCCCGGTCTATTATTAGTAATTTGATTGAAGACAATTTAATTTATCTCAAAGATGGTACCTTTGACAGCGTTTTCCGCAAACCATTATTTTTCAACAAAAACCGAAGAACATGACGTTACTCTGAAGTCATTCCCAGTTGACCTATCATAGCCTCATCTTTTCCTTTGGCCAACATATGTATAATTGATGTGATATAAGGTACTACAAGATTGGTGACAATACTGGTGTTGGTTTAGGAGTTATTGCAAATAATGGGAGGGGGGCAAAAAATAGCCCCCCCCCCCAGTAAGTCGCGGATTAAGTCGGATTCGGTAAAATGGCCGGATGACTCTACCTTCTTATAGGGTCTTCCACCATGCGCCATATACGACGCAATTGCGCTGCAGGATGCACGGTATAACTGGAATGTGAATGTTCATGCTGAATGAACCGGATGTTCTACTATTTATAGTAGAACTCTCAAAGTCCCAGAACAATGAGATCGACTGTCCTGGCAGTCGATCTCAGACTCACTCCATTGCAAATACACAAGCACCCCAACCCCACCCCCTGGGGATCAATTGTCTAACTAGATAACTGGTATATTTGTTTCGTCGGCAATATGGGTGAAACTAAATTATTGAGAATCAAGAGCTGAAACACAACTGCTAATTTAAAATAATAAAAAAAATGTACATACATGCTGACGTGATGAATATGATGATTAAGTGAATATTACATCTGAAGTGGTTTTGACGATCAGTATTTCTAAGGACATGATCGCTTAGTAAATTTTCCCAGGAATGACATAGGTAATGATTTTTACTGGCATTTTGACCCCCGAGTACTTCATGGGAAGGAGCATTTTGTCCCCGACCATATCCATAAAGACAGAACACTTTACCACCCCTGGGCAGAACGCTTCTATTTACCATTGGGATTCCTATTGCCTTTTGTTATTTTCGTTTTGCCTTTTGTTAATTTAATTTTGTGTCGTTTTGCTCAGAATTGATATGTTAAAATCCTCTGATGCTCAGGTTCACTCCATTTGTCGCCATTTCCTTTCAAAGCGCCTTTAAAAGTTGCCCACCCGTCATAGGTGTTCAGCATTGCGGCAGTAACTCCTGCCCTGCTCGCGTGGCGGCGCTAGTGTCGCCCGGCAGGCACGGCCGGTCGGCTGCCGCATAAGCGGGAGGGTGCGGTCTATCCTATAGAGGTCAATGGACACAGCAGTCATGTAGGTTAACTCGTACCGTACTCAGTGTCCAGGACACGTGTCCTCTCCGTGTCCAGAACACGTGTCCTCTCCGTGTCCAGGACACGTGTCTTCTCCGTGTCTAGGACACGTGTCTTATCCGTGTCCAGGACAAGTGTCTTCTCCGTGTCCAGGACACATGTCCTCTCCGTGTCCAGGAAACGTGTCATCTCCGTGTCTAGGACACGTGTCTTCTCCGTGTCTAGGACACGTGTCTTCTCCGTGTCCAGGACACGTGTCTTCTCCGTGTCCAGGACACGTGTCCTCTCCCTGTCCAGGACACGTGTCCTCTCCGTGTCCTCTCCGTGTCCAGGACACGTGTCCTCTCCGTGTCCTCTCCGTGTCCAGGACACTTTACCTATTCCCCATGTCCATCCCCAGTAGGGTTATCGCTTCGCCTAGCTCTGCAGGATGTATTACGCTGCAGCAGGTCGCATCTACCGTACACGAACTCAGCACCCAGCAGGCCTCCCGTCCAGTCAGTCGGCATAGTGGGGTCAGCTGTGCCGGCCAAGGCACAGCTCATGTATAAACTTACAGGTCATGTATAAACTTACCGACTAACCGTACTGTTTGATGGCCCGCTCACCCTTCCGCAGTGACACCTGTTGAACGTCGCGTCAGCTAAAGCATGCTCTGCCGTCCGCTCACCCAACCGGCGCTGCGTGGCATGCATTGCAGCAGTAGCATGGGAACAAATGCTCTGCTAAGTGCGTTTCTTTAACCCTATTACTGTCTGACTAAAACAGATACAAAACTGTCGGGGGGGAGGGCCTTATTCGTCCCCCATATCTCGGAAACCACTGGACCGATTAACTCCGGGAACGCGGCATTCGATTCCTTGGAGCTTGAAATATGTACATTTCTATATTCACACATAAGTAATTTTTGCCTTGTGCGGATACAGGTAGCAAAAAATGGGGGGAACATGCATTTTTAGATTCTTTGCCCTGGGACGTTGTTTAAATGCAATTGTTCCAGGTTGGTGTATTTCGCCACCTAATTATATGCTCTAACATATAATACTTTGAAAAATTGTGGAAATTCACCCAATGGCGTCCCCAGGCAATTCAAAAGGGAAGATGGCACTATAATGTTTTTTTTGCGATTTTATTTCTGTTTTCGCTGCTTATAATTCCATGTGTATGCATGACAAAGTAAATAATGACAGTTTTATATTTGTGCAGTGGCGTGCTCAGGATGGGGGGGGGGTTGCAATTGAGCCTGGTCTTTTGTGAATTGTATCTCTATCTTCATATAATCCTGATAACCTTATAAACCTATACTCCTTCTAAAAGTTTTGAGGAAATTAACCCAATGGCATCCCCAGGCAATTCAAAAGCGGGGTATCTAAAGATGTCACTATAATATTTGATTTCTGTTTTGTCTGCTTATAATTCCATGTGCATGGATGAAAAGTAAATAATGGCAGTTTTGTATTTGTGCAGTGACGTGCTCAGGAGGGGAAGGGGAGGGGAATTGAGCCTTGTCTTTTGTTATCTTTATCTTTGCTTATTTATATCTTTTATATGTAGCGTCACGCAATGAGTCCATGAGGGGGTTGGGGAGGGGGGGGGGGGGGTTGACCCCGTACACACACATTGTGTTTAGTAACTCAAAACGTTATTTTTCAGTGGGGGATCATCTGCATGGCTCACAATTGTATTTTATGACATAGGCGGTCCCAGGGATGCAATTAGGGGGGCATTGTGGACCCACGACGTGTAACTACGTATCAAAAGATGTCAACTTGAAACTTAATGACCTGTTTCAGCAATGCCTTGCACACGTTCCATAATTATATTTAATTGTATTTTGGGTTGCCCAAGGGAGATTCCAGCGATGAATTTTGGGGGACATGTATTTGACCCGCAGCCGCAACCGCAACCGCAACCGCATCCTTTAACAAACTTCATGGCAATGTATGATGTCATGCATATAGTAGCTTGGATATGGAAGCTACTGCCTACCAGTGGCGGATCTACGGTTGGGCAATTGCCCCCCCCCCCCCAACCGCCTGAAATCGGCGCAAAATTGACACATTTCCTGATATAGAAGAAAATCTAAGCAACTTTTACCAAGGAAAATTAGCTTTAAATCAGCTATCAATGCATAAGCAAGCCAAATCGGATGCGTTTTCAGAATTGTGTGAAACTTTTTGGAATTTTGCCCTCCCCAAACTACCGTTCTGGATCCGCCAATGCTGCCTACTGCACACAATAATGGCGGACTTTATGCATATATACGTAGGCTGCTTGTAACGTAAACATCCGTTGTGAAATTGGCAGAACGGAGCGAGTTTCTCTGATTTTTGTTTAGTTTTAAGTGGTAGATAAACCTAGCGCTGAAATACTGGTATCGTAACAAAGATACTCAGCTACTGTGTGCTCGTCGGTCGATTGTGTGGTTATATTTCAAGAAGTGCGAGGGAAGAGTTCGCTTGCAATTTGATCTGTTTAATTTTACCCTCCCACTCCCTGCTGCCCATTTTAGTGCAGTAGTCCATGATCAACAACAGTGGGGCTAGTTTTGAGAAGATGGACGCAAATGCTGGCACGTTTTTATTATCTATGTGTGTACCTAATTTTGTTGGTGTGAGGTTATTTATTCTTGCTATTCTGGGTCCTCCATTTCATGGTGGATGATTTGTGCATGCGCAAATAAATACAGCTATCCTGAAAAGCTCTCGTGTCTTCAGTTTTGGAATTGGTTGAGCTTCTGGCCGACCGAGACACACCTTCCAAGTGATCCGGTGTCGAGCGGCCTGATCTGATCGGACACAGATCTAAGGTCCCCAGACCTACCTCTGATCAGATTTAGCCGGGTCGCATCACATTGGGCCATTCGGTAGGCATTTCTCCGTCAAGAAGGTTGAGACGGCAAGCAAACACACACTCGAATCTCGCCACCATATATCAATCTGCCGAACAGGCCATCGCATGGTCATAATGCATCGCCAACGGGAAAACAGCTTTACTGACGTTCAAGCAGCTTTATTGAGCTTTATTGACAAATCGCAAAGGTGCGGTGCAATGCGGCGCTGGTGTAGGTGGTTTGGCGTCTTGTCACCACTATCGACGAAGATCTGGCGCTCCCATCCTCAAGGGTGACGGTTTCCGAAGCATCTTCTGCAAAAAAGGACACAAAGGGAAAATAACGGTACGGTACGGTACGGTACGGTACGGTACGGTACGGTACGGTACGGTACGGTACGGTACGATACGGTACGATACGGTACGATACGGTACGATACGGTACGATACGGTACGATACGGTACGATACGGTACGATACGGTACGGTACGGTACGGTAGGGATGGTTCAGTCTCCACACTGACTGATTAGAATGGTGAGTATAGCGATATCATGGTCCAGTGTTTATCTAGCTGGTTAATAAATTAATTTCAGGAAAAAATACATAAATAACTTTGATTCTTACTTCTAATTGTTTTCCTTCTAAAATATTTACCCTATTTGCATTATGTTTGTATACAAGTTAATACAAAAATCGAGCCGTGGCTGGATTTTTTTTTTAAAATAAAAAGAATGACCTCAGGATTTTAAGCAAATATTTGCATATTTTGTTTAATTTATGTTTAATAAACTCGATGATGAAACTCGATGATGAAAATACCTGCACATCATTTGGTTTTGCTGCTGCATTTCCGAGGCGCTGTTTCGACGCTAAACATCTCCCGCGCCGGGTCCTGAGGCCATTCTTTAACAAAAAATCGAGCCACGGCTCAATTTTGTTATTATAAGAATGGCCTCAGGTCTGTATAAACTAAAACAAAATGTAATGATCAATGATGTATCCGGTCAGCAAGAACATAGGTACGTGGGCTCATACGATACCTACTTCAACTTACCTGCAAATCGTGACGCTCAACTCCATGCCGCACCCGCTGATACAATTTTGTGCTTTTAGTCCCCGGCCTCTGATCCCGAAACTGAACCCACGGTTAAAAGCAGTTAAAACAAGGTAACTTAACTTTGAATACAAATACTAACTCAATCCCCTGTCCCAGTCACTGATCCTAGTCCCTACTCGATGGTAATCACAAACGGTGTTGTTTTATGGTGATCGGTACTAATGGCAATGGTTACGGCTAGTTTGCGGAAGACTCTGGGTATGACGCAATTCTGACGTCAAAGGTATGACGTCATACTACCGCCGAAGTTTCGGGCGCCCGCAACAGTTTTCTACAAGGGGCCAAAAATGTAGTTCCGTTACTCATTGCTCCGATACCCATAAAAGTAGTTCCGTTACTCGTTACTCCGTTACTTTGCGAAATTACTTAGCATAGCGAGGCAATTCTTTCACCACAACCCATTTTTCGATCTGCTCTGCTCTGCTATCTCAGTTCAAAACACTATGTTAAAGGTGAACTATTCCCTTTAAGTGCTGTCCAGTGCCCAGTGGCGTTTTACCTTCCGACATTGGACGGAACCGCCTATAATCGTGTCAGTGGAATTGGATAGCAGCCCAAGGTCAGCTTAATGGACACCATTACGTCCAGTTGTGACGGACCGATTGATGATGACGGATTGTCAAAACAGACGGACTGATGATGACGGTCAGACGAGGAGAACGAACCAGAAAGCATGTGGGCTTGTTGCTTCTGTACCGCGATCTGAATCTGAAGATTTGCATCGCGAACTGATATAACCCTCGCCCTACGGGGGGCTGACAGCCCCCTCCGAGGTTTTTTCTTGAATAACTTTTTACACATTCAACGCATCTTGCTAAAATTTTTGATAGCTGGGTTTATAACAATTATCCGTATGCTGTACAAATTTAATTGAAATTGGTCAAGTAGTTTGGGAGATAATCATGTTGTAATGACGCCATGTTGGTGGACAAACGATAAATATTTGAAAACTGGTAGAGAACAGAGTTTTAAAGTAAATTGCAAACGCAATTAACCAAAGATACAACATGGCATTCTCTTTAAAATGACAGTCTCGGATTTGCACAATTTTGGGTTTTTGACCCCTAAAATTCAAAAAAAAGATGTAAACAAAAAATCCCCACAAAATCAACATTTTCAAAGATGTTAGAATAACCGGAATATATGTGAGAGAACTGAGTATGGAAAATATACATCCCAAATTTCAAAGTAATATCTTTATTTTTGACTGAGTGATGGCTCCCTAAGTGTAAGAAACTGATGACGTCATTTTTAAAAATAACTTTGTTTGACTTTTTTTGACAAGATACAAACAAATAATTACCTTTTCTGTATTTCTGAGCCAAAACTGGTCTAGGAACATGCCTTTTTATTTACATTGATCAATTTCACATTTTTAGGTTCTCTGAAGAGCAAAATCGCTGTTCTGGACGTGGTAAATCCGAGGTCATTCATTTGACCTGGAAGGTCACCCGTTGACCTGAAACCTAAACATCGCATACTGTTAGATTCATCTCATGACAGGCAACATGCTGGTGCTCACCGCATTGCTCTAAGTTGCTTGGTTTGGAAATTAACAGGGAGGCTTGTCAGGCCCCCCCCCCCCCGTAGGGCGAAAGTGAAAAAAGCTCCCGTAGGGCGAGGGTTAACCCTGGCCCGGGTAGGGAAAAATCCCTACGTGACCGGGTAGGGGGGTACGACCCCCTGGTGTTTCGCCCCTAATTGAGTTAGAGCTTCGCTGCAAACAGGAGCGTGTTGCGTGTGACGAGAGGAAGCCGTTGATACCCGATTTTAAGGTCCTGGGTCATTAGGCGACCTGAGGTCATGCCAATGACCCGGATGTCATCTAAATCGTAAATGCCCAAAAAATGAATTTAATCGAGCTAGAATCGTGAATGAGCATATTATGCAAAAAAATAGATGCTAAATTTGAAATCAGCGTCACAAAATGTCCTAGAAACTACCCAAATCCAAAAAGGTCATCTTAGGTCATCGGAGGTTAGTGACCTCGGTTGACCTGTGAAAGTGCATGATCCCAGTGAAGTGGAAAATATAATAACGCAAAATGGATGTCAATTTTGAAATCAGCGTCACAAAATGCCCTAGAAACTGCCAGAGGCCAAACAAAAGTCATATCGGGTCATCGGAGGTCATTGACCTCGGTTGACTTCTGAAAAGGTCAACCGAGGTCACGATCTCGGTGGAAACCATAAATGTCACCTGGTAACACGTGTGCATATGCTTCTGAACAACAAACACTCGGAAGCTGCACAAGTTACAAGCATCGATACTACGGGACGCCAGTTGCGCCTGACATGACCTTGAGAAACAGGTCACATAGGTCACGGGTCATGTCGGGAAGAAGTTCAAAATTATCAGTGTGTGCAATTTGTTCACAAGTAGGGTACTGAAAGTTTCATCGCAATCGATTGATCACTACACGAGTTATTCCCGAAAACCCGAGGGAGTGGCATCCACCTCCCCCCCCCCCCCCCCACCCCTACCCGGGCGAGGGTTAACCGTCGGCCTACGGGAGCTTTTTTCAACTTCGCCCTACGGGGGAACCAGCATGTTGCCTGTCATGAGAGGAATCTAACAGTATGCGATTTTTAGGTTTCAGGTCAACGGGTGACCTTCCAGGTCAAGTGTATGACCTCGGATTTACCACGTCCAGAAAACCGATTTTGCCCTTCAGAAAACCTCAAAATTATAAATTTATAAATGTAAATAAAAAGCATGTTCCTAGACCAATTTTGGCTCATAAATACAGAAAAGGTTATAATTTGTTCGTATCTTGTCAAAAAAAGTAAAAAAAAGTAATTTTTAAAAATGACGTCATCAATTTCTTACACTTAGGGCGCAATCTCTCAGTCAAAAATGAAGATATTGCTTTGTAATTTGGTATGGGTATTCTCCATACTCAGATCTCTCGCATATATTCCGTTTTTTTAACATCTTTGAAAATTTTGATTTTGTGGGGATTAAAAAAAAAATAGGGATCAAAAACCCAAAATTTTGAGAATGTGAGATTGCCATTTTGAAGAGAATGCCATTTTGTATCTTTGGTGAATTGCGTTTGCAATTTCCTTTAAAACTCTGTTTTCTACGATTTTTCCAATATTTCTCCTTTTTTTGCCAACATGACATCAAAACATGATTATCTCCCAAATTACTTTACCAATTACATTACATTTTTACAGCGTACGTATAATTGTTGTAAACTCAGCTGCCAAAAATGTCAGCAAGATGTACCGCATGTGTAAGAAGTTATGCAAGAAAAACCTCAGGGGGCTGTCAGCCCCGCCCCCTCCCCCCGTAGGGCGAGGGTTAACCCTCTTCAGTGCAGTGGGTGTATGCCACCCCTCGGTTTTATCGGGAATAACTCGCGTATTTATCAACCGATTGCGATGAATCGTTCAGTACCCTATACTTTATAACAATTTGACACGTCCTCTGAAAATTTCAAACCTATACTGCCCTTGACCCATGACCTATGACCTGTTTCTCGAGGTCATGCCAGACGCAACCGGCGTCCCGTAGTATCGATGCTGGTAACTTGTGCACTTTCCGAGTGTTTGTTGTTCAGGAACATATGAACAGGTGTTAACAGGTGACATTTATGGTTTCTACTGAGATCATGACCTACGAAGACCTGAGATGACTTCTTTGGCCTCTGGCAGTTTCTAGGACATTTTGCGACGCTGATTTCAAATTTACCATCCATTTTACATAATAATATGTTCCACTTGGGTCATCTTCTTACACAGGTGAACCGAGGTCACTGACCTCAGATGACCTAAGATGACGTTTTGAACTCACGTGGATTTTAAGAACATTGCACGGCTAAGTTTATGCTTTGCAGATCTCCACCAATTGTGCATAATTACAGAACAGCCGTCTGTGTTGGACAAGAATGAATGCGGATATCTAATAGTGATATTAGATGAATGTCAAAGGTCAAATCAGGTCATCAGGTCAAAGATCAACAGGGACCTAGAGTTAAAGCGAATAGCTCACCTTTAACATGGGGTTTTGAACTGAGATAGCAGATTTGTTGAGCAGATCGAAAAATGGGTTGTGCGAAAATATTAGCCCCCTACATTAAGTCATTTCGACACAGGACTAGTGAGACCGGTTTCGTGCCCGCTGTTCCGGGCCACCATCGGGGCACAAAACTACGCCGCTGGAGGTAGGACACTCTCTGGCACGTAGTCTTTGATCACGACGCCTCGTTAATATCCGCTCAGCCGCCCGGGCGGCGCGGCGGCCCCTTGTCAGAGACTGTACTTGGCGTCAGGCGGAGCGGGCCGGAGCCATAACGCCAGCTGCTGTCGTACTTTTTCTCGTGAAATGCTAAGAGAAACTTGTTTCTTTCTCCACATATATCCATCAGTTGTCCAAACCAAAGTCATATTCGTAGTTTTGAACACCGTATGGTTGAATTTCAAGGCAACTTTCAAGGTGACCTATTCCCTTGAATGGAAATGCATTCCTCAAACGACAAGAAATGTGCTACATTTGTATTCACGGCTCTAGCTTTAGAAGTCAATCTCTCTACACACACGATTTTGATGACATCCTGGTCATTGACATGACCTCATAGGTCACCTAATAACCCAGGACCTTAAACTCGGGTATCATTGGCTTCCTCTCATCACAAGCAATACTCTCGTTTTTGTTTTAATCGAAGATGAAAAAGGACGAAACGCCATGGGTCTCCATTAGGGACAAAAACGTCCGGGGGTTGTACCAAGCCCCCCCCCCCCCTGCACGGTAACGTAGGTATCGGACCCTGCACTGGCGAGGGTTAATATCCAATAAACACGGAAATAGTATGCACAATTTATGTATTCCCCCTCACACAGTCAACATGTTTTTCCCGCTAGTGGTGCCCGTGCTTTTCCCACCGGTCCATTAGCTCAACACAAAATTAAGGGAGTAACGGAGTAACGGACTTGATTATAAAGAAACGGAAGTTACTTGGTCCGCTACCCATTTTAAAAAGTAGCGAGATCGTTATTCCGTTACTAAAAAATTAGTTCCGTTAGTAATGGAGTAGCGGGGTAACTGAAGTTGCCCAGCACTGGCATATATGAAAATAGTTAAATGTATGTGAGAAAAAAGAAGAAAATAGTCGAAATGCTGCTAATTTTAGCATTAATGGTTCATAAATATAACACCTGAAGTTGGAATCTGTTTATCTATTTCTTAATCCTTGTTTCGAAGTTCGGATCCAAAAACCCACCTTTTTAGCCCTGAATCTAGGTTCTCTCCCGTTTCTGTGTGCCTGTCGCCGCCTCTGCTGATTATTTTGTCTGACCGGCCGCCGCGGTGCGGTAGTGTTCCGCTCCTCAGTTTCGGTAGCCCACCGTCAACTCAATGACCGGCACCATTGACTCAATGACCGGCACCATTGACTCAATGACCGGCACCATTGACTCAATGACCGGCACCATTGACTGAATGGCCGGCACCATTGACTCAATGACCGGCTCCATTGACTCAATGACCAGCACCATTGACTCAATGACCGGCACAATTGACTCAATGACCGGCACCATTGACTCAATGACCGGCACCATTGACTCAATGACCGACACCATTGACTCAATGACCGGCACCATTAACTCAATGACCGGCACCATTGACTCAATGACCAGCTCCATTGACTCAATGACCAGCACCATTGACTCAATGACCGGCACCATTGACTCAATGACCAGCTCCATTGACTCAATGACCAGCACCATTGACTCAATGACCGACACCATTGACTCAATGACCGACACCATTGACTCAATGACCGGCACCATTGACTCAATGACCGACACCATTGACTCAAGGACCGCCTCCATTGACTCAATGACCGGCACCATTGAATCAATGACCGGCACCATTGACTCAATGACCGGCACCATTGACTCAATGACCGACACCATTGACTCAATAACAGGCACCATTGACTCAATGACCGGCACCATTAACTGAATGAATGGCACCATTGACGGCTGCTACTGTTGCCCCGACTGCCGAGTTGAAAATCTGACTTTTCCCAGTGTTATGCCCCACGTCATGGTTTTTACAAATATCTGCCTCTGAAGTCTGAACCATGTCCGTGCTGTCGTCTTCAGTGTAACTTATTTCATACCGCGTTTCCTGGTCCGTACTCCTTGTAGTGACAATGGTTTCGCCATAAATTATATCTCCTGCTTAAAACCGATTTGCTCAACTGCACGCTTCCGGCCGAACCCTTACGTAATCTTCCTCTGTTGCAGGTTGCTTTGAGCGGATACATCCGACTTTACCCTAGGCGATCCCAGAGCTGCCTTCTGAGCGCGCCTCAGCCATGGCCGCTATTGCCTGTATGGAAGAGGAGGAGACGACCTTCTCAGTCCGTTCTGACACAGATAACGACGCCCTGCTGGTGCCGGAGGGCATCGAGACGGTGCTGGTCAACAAGTCTGCACACCGGGTCATCATCCCGGAGGGCGTGGAAGTCGTGCGACTCCAAACTGCCAAGTCGTCCAACCACGCGGCGCCCCGCCCTCCCACCGTCCACGACACCCCGCACTGGCTCCGGGAGCCCGCCGACTCCGGGAGCCGGAGCCGGAGCCGGAGCCGGAGCTCGGAGCGGACGGAGCCCCTGGAGCGGGTGAAGCGGGGGACGGTGATGGCGTCGATGACTG
The DNA here is from genome assembly GCA_036785665.1 of Chirona hameri. Classification (NCBI taxonomy): domain Eukaryota; kingdom Metazoa; phylum Arthropoda; class Thecostraca; order Balanomorpha; family Balanidae; genus Chirona; species Chirona hameri. The sequence continues at coordinate 25,391 of JAXIVJ010005552.1, forward strand.
CTGCGCCACCAAGGGAGCGGGAGGCTGAACGGTCCCTGTCGCTGCCCAGCGTGCCCGACTCGCCGCCCGCCTCGCCGGATACCCCTTCAGTCTCTCCGCGGCAGGCACCGCTGGCGCGAGACGACGAGCCTGACCTGTTTGATGAGGTGCCGCTGCACCCTCCTGCTGACCCCGCACCCGGACAGAGAGTGGTGCGTGAACAGCCGGGCCGGAACGGCTCTGCGCGGCTCGCGGAGCCCGCCCGTCAGCCGCTAATGACCGCCGGCCAGAGACATATCACGTACGGCCACGGCCACGCGCACATCGTGCAGCCCAAGTTGCGAGAGCATTTTCAGCTGGAGCACGAGCACAGCCAGCCCATGTCGCAAAAGGCGGGCCGATTCTGCGCCGACGTGCTCTGCTGCTGGATGGGCGTGTAGGAGGCGGCGGCGGCCCCGGCGGCGGCTGCGGCGCCGGCTGTGGCGCCGAACACGTTTGCGTTTGTGGGCGACCGGACATGGTTTGTGTAATGCTATGTGCCGAGTGAGGGGTTGGCTGACTGGTGACTGGTGACTGGTAACTGGCGGTGCGGCCGTGTGGGCGTGTGGGCGGTGTGGGGACTGCAAGATCCTGTCGAAGCCCCACCGTGCCGCGGTGCGATCTGTAGTAGTCACGACGCGTTGGCGGCGATTGTTCACCTGTGGACGCTCACGCCGTGGGCCGTGGCTCGACGAGCCAGCGTCAGCGCGGTGCAAAGTGAGAACACCCTACTGGAAGGGGAGACACCCCTGTCCCGGGAACAGGAACCAGCTCCGTCACCTGTGTTTGTGTCTCCACTGTGTGGCTCCGATGGCCCGTTTGATCCCGGGTCATATTACGGCAGAGGAGGGAGTACACCGGGAGTGCCGGCCAGGCACACGTGGTCGTTCTCTCCTCTCACACCTCTCTCCCCGATCCCCAGCCGCTGCTTCCCCCGCCCCTGACCGCCCTGCCTCCGCTCGGCCAGGGCAGTGCACAGGGTCGAGTTTTTGAGCGTGGGACGGCGGCCATCGACCTTGGGAGCTGGGCAGCAGGAAGCTCGCTGCGTGCCCATGAAAGCCAGGCCGCAGCACGGCGGTGAACCACCGCTTGTGAGCCGAGAATGTATATGTTCCGCCAACGCGATATTGTGAGGAGGCGGAGCAGGGGTGCCGTGTTTAGACACCCGACCCATGGGGGCCGAGTGTGCTTTATTGTGTAAAGTATTACAGGGGGTCAAACGATGCTTTAACGGCACGGAAACCTCCTCTCAGGCTAAAGGATCGATGTCAGAGTATTGAAAGATATGGATAGGTAGATTGTATATGCCTTCTTTCTGCAATAGATGATAGTCTGCTTAATTTTCATTTCCTGATAAGCCGCCAGGTATTTGTGTTGAAATGGTGTCACTGTCTACGTATGTTTCTATGTTTTGCTATACTTTTCTCCGTCTATACTTTGTCCATGTTTTACACTATCTGTGTATAGTGTGACTCTGTGTCTGCCGGTGTCTATGGTTGCACTATGTTCTCTGTAGGTATGCACGAGCCACAGCTCTCACACATTGTGTACTGTGCAGACTTGCCAATGATTCAAGGTGAATCGACTAGTTTTGATTGAATCATTCTTATTTCAAATGAATGACTCATGAATCGATTCACCTCATGCGCAAACCTGTTGTGAGTCACTGATTGAATCATCCATACAGATACAATAGGCTGATTGAATCATTCATTGCTCAAAGAATCATTCTTTTTTGGTCAAACAGCATAAACTGTCCACAAAATATGCCAGCGGCCCAGCATTAAGCTGTGCCCTGTGGACAAACCAGGCACTTAATGACCAATTATATGAGCTCTGTGTCCTGAGCTGTAGCCTGTAATTCATCTATGCGTAAAGAAAGCGAGGCTTTGTGTCCAACTCCAGTGGGCACAAAGCCACTGTTCAATCAGCCCTAACTAGGTGAATACCTTGGAACTGGTAGGGTTAGGGGTAGGTACCTAAATACTTAGAAAAGGTAACTAACTCATACTTTGGTTCATAAACCACAGAGTACACGCACACCTTTTTCACACGAAAAATTATCAAAAGGTACCCACCTTTTCCTAATTTCTAGGCTATACCATATCAAAAACTAAATCATAAACAAACATTTGCATGACCTCCGCATGTCCCAAATATCACTGTCGCATCGGCGCCGCTTTATTCCACATCATGCTTGATAAAAAATAATACCTAATGCAAAATCAAACTAAATGTTCTATTCGCTTAATAAATTGAAACGTAAAGTCATTAATGCTTTTGGAACTTGGAATTTGCAATTATAATAAATATTATAAATATCATTTTATAATCAAAATAAACAACACGCGTGTCCAATTGTCTCACATTCACATTCACATTCGGAAATACATTCGCGGACTATTTGGATTGGCTTCAAAATTGGTACACAGATAGATCACAACCCAGTAATCATTCTGGTAAAATATTAGAGTCGCACATTCAACATCAAAGGATTTAGAGCAGGTCATATGTTTAAGGTCAAACAGCAGACTATTCTGATGTGCATGAAAATTGGCACACACAGGTAGAGCATGACCTCCCCATCACGCTCATAAAATCTTAGAGTCGCACATTCAAAATCAAAGGAGTTAGACAAAGGAGTCGACACTTCCCTTTAATGTTGAGTGATTGAATCAAGATTGAATCATTCATTATGGTAATGTTGAGTGATTGAATCATGATTGAATCATTCATTATGGTAATGTTGAGTGATTGAATCATGATTGAATCATTCATTATGGTAATGTTGAGTGATTGAATCATGATTGAATCATTCATTATGGTAATGTTGAGTGATTGAATCATGATTGAATCATTCATTATGGTAATGTTGAGTGATTGAATCATGATTGAATCATTCATTATGGTCCGTGAATCACTGTGAATCGATTCATGACAAATATGAATCATTGACAAGTCTGGTACTGTGTAAGGAACAGGTTACAGCTCCCCGGCAGATGCCCAGTTTGATAGTGTTCGATGTGGTAGCTTACCTAGATGAAGGTTACGTGAATTCCACTCGAGATGGTATGCACTCCACTGCAATGGCAACGGAGTAGCTGGTAGAAGGAAATTAACTATCGTCGCCAACTTTTTCAACATTCTGAACATTCAAAGCATTCTCAACATCCTACAAATTATTTGTCCGAATAGTGTATATTCGCTGAATAGAAAATTAGCATAAGTAACGTTATCGTTAACACAGCTCCCTCCTAGAATCATGAGTCTACCATGGTGTTAGCATTTTATGGGGTGAAATTATCACACTATTCATTAACTTTCGGACGAATTCCCATGGCACCTTTTTTAACTCCGGATCACGAAGACTTGAGCCAGTCCGTAGATGCCCATGCGCCTTTTTACTCGTGACGAGAGCTGTATATAGCTGAATGGAACTTTTGAAGGTAGAATGTGTTCCTGTTTTCAGACTAGTGAACCTAGTGTCGACTCGCCTATTACTACTATTGCATGGTCTTAGCCGAGAGAAGCGTGATGCATGAGAACATAGCTGAAGCGATTAGTCCCAAATAAAGTCATAGTCATATTTCGGTAACGAATGTCTGTGAATCCGTGATGCCAGCAACAACTGTGAACATTGGTCGACTTGATACCAGTCTCCTTTAAAGTAGTAAAGTAAAATCGGTCATCGCATCGGTCATCGGTCATCGGTACTGACCCACAGCATCGGTCATCGCCTCAGCTGAGGCATAACGCCGATGACGCCTAATCCAAATGCGATGCTGGTGTGGATGGTGGATGGTACCTGCCCAGTGATCGGTTACCTGTCTGAGGAAAACATCACGTGTGCCGCGGCTAGCAATCCCCGCTGGACACCGGAGGGGGGGGGGGGGGGGGGGGGGGACGCTCACTTCTCAGCATTAGCAGACCCTGACCCGCTCGAGAGTTGGACCTCTTTCGAGTCACAGTCGCTTTGAGACACAGTTATTAGGAGCTCCGGGCACCGCGGTTCCAATCCCCTAGGATGATCTTCGAGCTAAGGGCACGATGACGATAAAGGTTTCCAAGAGTGGCGGCCTCAGAGTCGGAGTCAGAGTCGATCTAAAGCGACATTTGAGTATAGAGTCGAAATTGGAATGCCGTCCGAGTCAGCTGAAAAAAACTATCAGATTGCGTGGGCTGGTCTGTTTATAACCTTTACAACTATATCGGTCCCTGGAAATGTCGGTCTCGTTAGTCGCTCCTCACCGAGTTGTGAGCATTGTAGACGCCCTAGCAGTTTAATCAGTGCAGGGACGTTGCCAGGGGGGTGGGGGTGGGGGGGGGGGGGGGGGGGGGGGGGCACGGGACCATGCCCCCCCCCCCTTGGGCAAACCAGTTTACACTAGCTAAATGCGATTCTGCGCAAACCAATTTACACCAGATAAAATGTGATTATGTGACGACCTCCCCCCCGGGTCAACAACTTTTCGCTAACGAGACGGACCGAAATTTGACCCGCTACTGACATGCCCCCCCCCCCTGATACACATCCTGGCTACGTGCCTGAATCAGTGCAAACCCTAACGGTGGGCCCTAACGACCCCATAGTGTTATCCGTGCGTGACGGGGGTAAAAAATACCCCATCATCCATTAATTCCCAGCCTGAGCTCCACACGCGATTCGGAGATTTGAAGTACACCGCTGCACTGGTGGGTAGTGGGCGGACGAAACTGAAGCGTTAGTTCCGGTGGCGACCAGCAGGGTTCAGTGATGTGTAGAACTCTACGGATTTCGGCCACTTTATTTTGTGAGGCCCTCTTTTTAATACATGTTTTTCAACTTTCGATGAGCTTGATTGGACAAAAAGCCCCCCTGTGTTGGCTTCGAAAACCCTTCAGTGTCTCTGAGTGACCTTGCCATGCACCAGAGTGACCCCTCGCCTGGTTTGAGGGTTCCTCTGTGACTTTTTGAAAGTAATTTAGCTAATTGCAAATAGTATCTGGGCCAATCTAGGAGGGGCTCCTTCCTTGTGACCCGTAAGGGGGGGGGGGGGGGAATTGCCCCTTTGCACTCCCCCCCTGGCTGCGCTCTTGCCCATCACAAGTTTGCACGTCTGTAGTTCCTTGAATAAGATACTTTCGGCACCGTCGACGATATCGCTGTCGGTCTGAACACAGCTAACTACGGAAAGTTCGCACTACTCTACAGCTATTAACCCTATTAGTGTCGGGGTGTAGGATGTGGGGCTTTTTGGATGTGGGGGCTTCCAAGTACGGATTTGGCGGGGGGGGGGGGGCATACCCCCGTCACGCAGACGGATAACACTATGGGGTCGTTAGGGCCCACCGTTAGGGTTTTCACTGATTCAGGCACGTAGCCAGGATGTGTATCAGGGGGGGGGGGGCATGTCAGTAGCGGGTCAAATTTCGGTCCGTCTCGTTAGCGAAAAGATGTTGACCCGGGGGGAGGGGGCCGTCACATAATCACATTTTATCTGGTGTAAATTGGTTTGCGCAGAATCGCATTTAGCTAGTGTAAACTGGTTTGCCCAAGGGGGGGGGGGCATGGTCCCGTGCCCCCCCCCCCCCCCTCCCCTCCTGGCTACGTCCCTGCCCTGATTAAACTGCTAGGGTCGTCTACCAGGGTCCTAGGATTGCTTTGGAGCTTGGGTGCGGAATGGAAAATTATGACTAAAAATAAGCATAAAGAGTGGAAAATTCAACCAAAAGCCATTGTATTCGTCTTTATCAATGTCCAATTACCCGCTCACCAGAATTAGTTATTACCTATGCCAATTTTGACCTGTCTTCCCTGTCTTGTCCTATCATTACATCCATAAATCAGTATAGAGTTCAAATTATCCAATACATTTTAGAATAAGGAGTGGGAAATTAAGAGGAAAACTTGGGAAAAAGAGTGGAAAAATAGTATCCATAGGGTGTCGTTTTCCACCCAAATTTCCCAATGCTAGGATACTGTCGTCTACAATGCTCACAACTCGGTGAGGAGCGACTAACGAGACCGACATTTCCAGGGACCGATAGAGTTGTAAAGGTTATAAACAGACCAGCCCACGAAATCTGATAGTTTTTTTTCAGCTGACTCGGACGGCATTCCAATTTCGACTCCATACTCAAATGTCGCTTTAGATCGACTCCGACTCCGACTCCGAGGCCGCCACTCTTGGAAACCTTTATCGTCATCGTGCCCTTAGCTCGAAGATCATCCTAGGGGATTGGAACCGCGGTGCCCGGAGCTCCTAATAACTGTGTCTCAAAGCGACTGTGACTCGAAAGAGGTCCAACTCTCGAGCGGGTCAGGGTCTGCTAATGCTGAGAAGTGAGCGTCCCCCCCCCTTCCGGTGTCCAGCGGGGATTGCTAGCCGCGGCACACGTGATGTTTTCCTCAGACAGGTAACCGATCACTGGGCAGGTACCATCCACCATCCACACCAGCATCGCATTTGGATTAGGCGTCATCGGCGTTATGCCTCAGCTGAGGCGATGACCGATGCAGTGGGTCAGTACCGATGACCGATGACCGATGCGATGACCGATTTTACTTTACTACTTTAAAGGAGACTGGTATCAAGTCGACCAATGTTCACAGTTGTTGCTGGCATCACGGATTCACAGACATTCGGTTACCGAAATATGACTATGACTTTATTTGGGACTAATCGCTTCATCACGCTTCTCTCGGCTAAGAACATGCAGTAGTTGTAATAGGTGAGTCGACACTAGGTTCACTAGTTTGAAAACAGGAACACATTCTACCTTCAAAAGTTCCATTCAGCTATATACAGCTCTCGTCACGAGTAAAAAGGCGCATGGGCATCTACGGACTGGCTCAAGTCTTCGTGATCCGGAGTTCAAAAAGGTGTCACGTGAATTCGTCCGAAAGTTAATGAATAGTGTGATAATTTCACCCCATAAAATGCTAACACCATGGTAGACTCATGATTCTAGGAGGGAGCTGTGTTAACGATAACGTTACTTATGCTAATTTTCTATTCAGCGAATATACACTATTCGGACAAATAATTTGTAGGATGTTGAGAATGCTTTGAATGTTCAGAATGTTGCAAAAGTTGGCGACGATAGTTAATTTCCTTCTACCAGCTACTCCGTTGCCATTGCAGTGGAGTGCATACCATCTCGAGTGGAATTCACGTAACCTTCATCTAGGTAAGCTACCACATCGAACACTATCAAACTGGGCATCTGCCGGGGAGCTGTAACCTGTTCCTTACACAGTACACAATGTGTGAGAGCTGTGGCTCGTGCATACCTACAGAGAACATAGTGCAACCATAGACACCGGCAGACACAGAGTCACACTATACACAGATAGTGTAAAACATGGACAAAGTATAGACGGAGAAAAGTATAACAAAACATAGAAACATACGTAGACAGTGACACCATTTCAACACAAATACCTGGCGGCTTATCAGGAAATGAAAATTAAGCAGACTATCATCTATTGCAGAAAGAAGGCATATACAATCTACCTATCCATATCTTTCAATACCCTGACATCGATCCTTTAGCCTGAGAGGAGGTTTCCGTGCAGTTAAAGCATCGTTTGACCCCCTGTAATACTTTACACAATAAAGCACACTCGGCCCCCATGGGTCGGGTGTCTAAACACGGCACCCCTGCTCCGCCTCCTCACAATATCGCGTTGGCGGAACATATACATTCTCGGCTCACATTCGGTGGTTCACCGCCGTGCTGCCGCCTGGCTTTCATGGGCACGCAGCGAGCTTCCTGCTGCCCAGCTCCCAAGGTCGATGGCCGCCGTCCCACGTTCAAAAACTCGACCCTGTGCACTGCCCTGGCCGAGCGGAGACAGGGCGGTCAGGGGCGGGGGAAGCAGCGGCTGGGGATCGGGGAGAGAGGTGTGAGAGGAGAGAGCGACCACGTGTGCCTGGCCGGCACTCCCGGAATACTCCCTCCTCTGCCGTAATATGACCCGGGATCAAACAGGCCATCGGAGCCACACAGTGGAGACACAAACACAGGTGACGGAGCTGGTTCCTGTCGCCAGGACAGGGGTGTCTCCCCTTCCAGTAGGGTGTTCTCACTTTGCACCGCGCTGACGCTGGCTCGTCGAGCCACGGCCCACGGCGTGAGCGTCCACCGGTGAACAATCGCCGCCAACGCGTCGTGACTACTACAGATCGCACCGCGGCACGGTGGGGCTTCGACAGGATCTTGCAGTCCCCACACCGCCCACACGCCCACACGGCCGCACCACCAGTCACCAGTCACCAGTCACCAGTCAGCCAACCCCTCACTCGGCACATAGCATTACAAAAACCATGTCCGGTCGCCCACAAACGCAAACGTGTTCGGCGCCACAGCCGGCGCCGCAGCCGCCGCCGCAGCCGCCGCCGCCTCCTACACGCCCATCCAGCAGCAGAGCACGTCGGCGCCGCAGCCGCCGCCGCCTCCTACACGCCCATCCAGCAGCAGAGCACGTCGGCGCAGAATCGGCCCGCCTTTTGCGACATGGGCTGGCTGTGCTCGTGCTCCAGCTGAAAATGCTCTCGCAACTTGGGCTGCACGATGTGCGCGTGGCCGTGGCCGTGCGTGATATGTGTGTGGCCGGCGGTCATTAGCGGCTGACGGGCGGGCTCCGCGAGCCGCGCAGAGCCGTTCCGGCCCGGCTGTTCACGCACCACTCTCTGTCCGGGTGCGGGGTCAGCAGGAGGGCGCAGCGGCACCTCATCAAACAGGTCAGGCTCGTCGTCTCGCGCCAGCGGTGCCTGTCGCGGAGAGACTGAAGGGGTATCCGGCGAGGCGGGCGGCGAGTCGGGCACGCTGGGCAGCGACAGGGACCGTTCAGCCTCCCGCTCCCTTGGTGGCGCAGCAGTCATCGACGCCATCACCGTCCCCCGCTTCACCCGCTCCAGGGGCTCCGTCCGCTCCGAGCTCCGGCTCCGGCTCCGGCTCCGGCTCCGGCTCCCGGAGTCGGCGGGCTCCCGGAGCCAGTGCGGGGTGTCGTGGACGGTGGGAGGGCGGGGCGCCGCGTGGTTGGATGACTTGGCAGTTTGGAGTCGCACAACTTCCACGCCCTCCGGGATGATGACCCGGTGTGCAGACTTGTTGACCAGCACCGTCTCGATGCCCTCCGGCACCAGCAGGGCGTCATTATCTGTGTCAGTACGGACTGAGAAGGTGGTCTCCTCCTCCTCCATACAGGCAATAGCGGCCATGGCTGAGGCACGCTCAGAAGGCAGCTCTGGAATCGCCTAGGGTAAAGTCGGATGTATCCGCTCAAAGCAACCTGCAACAGAGGAAGATTACGTAAGGGTTCGGCCGGAAGCGTGCAGTAAGGCAGATCGGTTTTAAGCAGGAGATATAATTTATGGCGAAACCATTGTCACTACAAGGAGTACGGACCAGGAAACGCGGTATGAAATAAGTTACACTGAAGACGACAGCACGGACATGGTTCAGACTTCAGAGGCAGATATATGTAAAAACCATGACGTGGGGCATAACACTGGGAAAAGTCAGATTTTCAACTCGGCAGTCGGGGCAACAGTAGCAGCCGTCAATGGTGCCGGTCATTGAGTTAATGGTGCCGGTCATTGAGTCAATGGTGCCGGTCATTGAGTCAATGGTGCCGGTCATTGAGTCAATGGTGCTGGTCATTGAGTCAATGGTGCTGGTCATTGAGTCAATGGAGGTGGTCATTGAGTCAATGGTGCCGGTCATTGAGTCAATGGTGCTGGTCATTGAGTCAATGGACACGGTCATTGAGTCAATGGTGCCGGTCATTGAGTCAATGGAGCCGGTCATTGAGTCAATGGAGCCGGTCATTGAGTCAATGGTGCTGGTCATTGAGTCAATGGAGCCGGTCATTGAGTCAATGGTGCCGGTCATTGAGTCAATGGTGCTGGTCATTGAGTCAATGGAGCCGGTGATTGAGTCAATGGAGCCGGTCATTGAGTCAATGGAGCCGGTCATTGAGTCAATGGTGCTGGTCATTGAGTCAATGGAGCCGGTCATTGAGTCAATGGTGCCGGCCATTGAGTCAATGGAGCCGGTCATTGAGTCAATGGTGCCGGTCATTGAGTCAATAGTGCCGGTCATTGAGTTAATAGTGCCGGTCATTGAGTCAATGGTGCCGGTCATTGAGTCAATGGTGGCGGTCATTGAGTTAATAATCGTGCCGGTCATTGCGTTAATGGAGCCGGTCATTGATTCAATGGTGCCGGTCATTGAGTCAATGGTGCCGGTCATTGAGTCAATGGTGCCGGTCATTGAGTCAATGGTGCCGGTCATTGAGTTAGTAGTGCCGGTCATTGAGTCAATGGTGCCGGTCATTGAGTCAATGGTGCCGGTCATTGAGTCAATGGAGCCGGTCATTGAGTCAATGGAGCCGGTCATTGAGTCAATGGTGCTGGTCATTGAGTCAATGGAGCCGGTCATTGAGTCAATGGTTCCGGTCATTGAGTCAATGGTGCTGGTCATTGAGTCAATGGAGCCGGTCATTGAGTCAATGGAGCCGGTCATTGAGTCAATGGAGCCGGTCATTGAGTCAATAGTGTTGGTCATTGAGTCAATGGAGCCGGTCATTGAGTCAATGGTGCCGGCCATTGAGTCAATGGAGCCGGTCATTGAGTCAATGGTGCCGGTCATTGAGTCAATGGTGCCGGTCATTGAGTAAATAGTGCCGGTCATTGAGTCAATGGTGCCGGTCATTGAGTTAATAGTGCCGGTCATTGAGTCAATGGTGCCGGTCATTGAGTTAATGGTGCCGGTCATTGAGTCAATGGTGCCGGTCATTGAGTCAATGGTGCCGGTCATTGAGTCAATGGTGCCGGTCATTGAGTCAATGGTGCCTGTTATTGAGTCAATGGTGCCGGTCATTGAGTCAATGGTGCAGGTCATTGAGTCAATGGTGTCGGTCATTGAGTCAATGGTGCCGGTCATTGAGTTAATAGTGCCGGTCATTGAGTCAATGGTGCCGGTCATTGAGTTGACGGTGGGCTACCGAAACTGAGGAGCGGAACACTACCGCACCGCGGCGGCCGGTCAGACAAAATAATCAGCAGAGGCGGCGACAGGCACACAGAAACGGGAGAGAACCTAGATTCAGGGCTAAAAAGGTGGGCTTTTGGATCCGAACTTCGAAACAAAGATTAAGAAATAGATAAACAGATTCCAACTTCAGGTAACGGAATAACGATCTCGCTACTTTTTAAAACGGGTAGCGGACCAAGTAACTTCCGTTTCTTTATAATCAAGTCCGTTACTCCGTTACTCCCTTAATTTTGTGTTGAGATAATGGACCGGTGGGAAAAGCACGGGCACCACTAGCGGGAAAAACATGTTGACTGTGTGAGGGGGAATACATAAATTGTGCATACTATTTCCGTGTTTATTGGATATTAACCCTCGCCAGTGCAGGGTCCGATACCTACGTTACCGTGAAGGGGGGGGGGGGGGGGCTTGGTACAACCCCCTGACGTTTTTGTCCCTAATGGAGACCCCTGGCGTTTCGTTCTTTTTCATCTTCGATTAAAACAAAAACGAGAGTTTTGCTTGTGATGAGAGGAAGATACCCGAGTTTAAGGTCCTGGGTCATTAGGTGACCTATGAGGTCATGTCAATGACCAGGATGTCATCAAAATCGTGTGTGTAGAGAGATTGACTTCTATAGCTAGAGCCGTGAATAAAAATGTAGCACCTTTCTTGTCGTTTGATGAATGCATTTCCATTCAAGGGCCACCTTGAAAGTTGCCTTGAAATTAAACCATACGGTGTTCAAAACTACGAATATGACTTTGGTTTGGACAACTGATGGATATATGTGGAGAAAGAAACAAGTTTCTCTTAGCATTTCACGAGAAAAGGTACGACAGCAGCTGGCGTTATGGCTCCGGCCCGCTCCGCCTGACGCCAAGTACAGTCTCTGACAAGGGGCCGCCGCGCCGCCCGGGCGTCTGAGCGGATATTAACGAGGCGTCGTGATCAAGGACTACGTGCCAGAGAGTGTCCTACCTCCAGCGGCGTAGTTTCGTGCTCCGATGGTGGCCCGGAACAGCGGGCACGAAACCGGTCTCACTAGTCCTGTGTCGAAATGACTTAATGTAGGGAGCTAATATTTTCGCACAACTCATTTTTCGATCTGCTCAACAAATCTGCCATCTCAGTTCAAAACCCCATGTTAAAGGTGAGCTATTCGCTTTAACTCTAGGTCCCTGTTGATCTTTGACCTGATGACCTGATTTGACCTTTGACATTCATCTAATATCACTATTAGATATCCGCATTCATTCTTGTCCAACACAGACGGCTGTTCTGTAATTATGCACAATTGGTGGAGATCTGCAAAGCATAAACTTAGCCGTGCAATGTTCTTAAAATCCACGTGAGTTCAAAACGTCATCTTAGGTCATCTGAGCTCAGTGACCTCGGTTCACCTGTGTAAGAAGATGACCCAAGTGGAACATATTATTATGTAAAATGGATGGTAAATTTGAAATCAGCGTCGCAAAATGTCCTAGAAACTGCCAGAGGCCAAAGAAGTCATCTCAGGTCTTCGTAGGTCATGATCTCAGTGGAAACCATAAATGTCACCTGTTAACACCTGTTCATATGTTCCTGAACAACAAACACTCGGAAAGTGCACAAGTTACCAGCATCGATACTACGGAACGCCGGTTGCGTCTGGCATGACCTCGAGAAACTGGTCATAGGTCATGGGTCAAGGGCAGTATAGGTTTGAAATTTTCAGAGGACGTGTCAAATTGTTATAAAGTATAGGGTACTGAACGATTCATCGCAATCGGTTGATAAATACGCGAGTTATTCCCGATAAAACCGAGGGGGTGGCATACACCCACTGCACTGACGAGGGTTAACCCTCGCCCTACGGGGGGGGGGGACTGACAGCCCCCCTGAGGTTTTTCTTGCATAACTTTTTACACATGCGGTACATCTTGCTGACATTTTTGGCAGCTGAGTTTACAACAATTATACGTACGCTGTAAAAATGTAATGTAATTGGTAAAGTAATTTGGGAGATAATCATGTTTTGATGACGTCATGCTGGTAAAAAAAGAGAAATATTGGAAAAATCGTAGAAAACAGAGTTTTAAAGGAAATTGCAAACGCAATTCACCAAAGATACAAAATGGCATTCTCTTTAAAATGGCAATCTCACATTCTCAAAATTTTGGGTTTTTGATCCCTATTTTTTTTTTACTCCCCACAAAATCAAAATTTTCAAAGATGTTAAAAGAAACGGAATATATGTGAGAGAACTGAGTATGGAGAATACCCATACCAAATTACAAAGCAATATCTTCATTTTTGACTGAGTGATGGCTCCCTAAGTGTAAGAAATTGATGACGTCATTAAACAAAAACAAAAAAAATGACTTTTTTGACAAGATACGAACAAATTATTACCTTTTCTGTATTTATGAGCCAAAACTGGTCTAGGAACATGCCTTTTTATTTACATTTATAAATTTATAATTTTGAGGTTTTCTGAAGAGTAAAATCGGTTTTATGGACGTGGTAAATCCGAGGTCATACACTTGACCTGGAAGGTCACCCGTTGACCTGAAACCTAAAAATCGCATACTGTTAGATTCCTCTCATGACAGGCAACATGCTGGTTCCCCCGTAGGGCGAAGTTGAAAAAAGCTCCCGTAGGCCGAGGGTTAACCCTCGCCCGGGTAGGGGTGGGGGGGGGGGGGAGGTGGATGCCACCCCCTCGGGTTTTCGGGAATAACTCGTGTAGTGATCAATCGATTGCGATGAAACTTTCAGTACCCTACTTGTGAACAAATTGCACACACTGATAATTTTGAACTTCTTCCCGACATGACCCGTGACCTATGTGACCTGTTTCTCAAGGTCATGTCAGGCGCAACTGGCGTCCCGTAGTATCGATGCTTGTAACTTGTGCAGCTTCCGAGTGTTTGTTGTTCAGAAGCATATGCACACGTGTTACCAGGTGACATTTATGGTTTCCACCGGGATCGTGACCTCGGTTGACCTTTTCAGAAGTCAACCGAGATCAATGATCTCCGATGACCCGATATGACTTTTGTTTGGCCTCTGGCAGTTTCTAGGGCATTTTGTGACGCTGATTTCAAAATTGACATCCATTTTGCGTTATTATATTTTCCACTTCACTGGGGTCATGCACTTTCACAGGTCAACCGAGGTCACTGACCTCGGATGACCTAAGATGACCTTTTTGGATTTGGGTAGTTTCTAGGACATTTTGTGACGCTGATTTCAAATTTAGCATCCATTTTTTTGCATAATATGCTCATTCACGATTCTAGCTCGATTAAATTCATTTTTTGGGCATTTACGATTTAGATGACATCCGGGTCATTGGCATGACCTCAGAGGTCGTCTAATGACCCAGTACCTTAACATCGGATATCAGCGGCTTCCTCTTGTCACAAGCAACACGCTCGTGTTTGCAGCGAAGCTCTAGCTCAATTAGGGGCGAAACACCAAGGGGTCGTACCCCCTACCCGGTCACGTAGGGATTTTTCCCTACCCGGGCCAGGGTTAACCCTCGCCCTATGGGAGCTTTTTTCACCTTCGCCCTACGGGGGGGGGGGCTGACAGGCCCCCCTGTTAACTTCCAAACCAAGCAACTTAGAGCAATGCGGTGAGCACCAGCATGTTGCCTGTCATGAGATGAATCTAACAGTATGCGATTTTTAGGTTTCAGGTCAACGGGTGACCTTCCAGGTCAAGTGAATGACCTCGGATTTACCACGTCCAGAACATCGATTTTGCTCTTCAGAAAACCTAAAAAAAAAAAATTGATCAAAGTAAATAAAAAGGCATATTCCTAGACCAGTTTTGGCTCAGAAATACAGAAAAGGTAATTATTTGTTCGTATCTTGTCAAAAAAAAGTCAAACACAGTTATTTTTTTAAAATGACGTCGTCAATTTCTTACTCTTAGGGAGCCATCACTCAGTCAAAAATAAAGATATTACTTTGAAATTTGGGATCTATATTTTCCTTACTCAGTTCTCTCACATATATTCCGGTTATTCTAACATCTTCGAAAATGTTGATTTTGTGGGGATTTTTTGTTTACATCTTTTTCTTTTTATTTTAGGGGTCAAAAACACAAAATTGTGAAAATCCGAGACTGCCATTTTAAAGAGAATGCCATTTTGTATCTTTAGTTAATTGCGTTTGCAATTTCCTTTAAAACTCTGTTTTCTACGATTTTTCAAATATTTATCGTTTGTCCACCAACATGGCGTCATTAAAACATGATTATCTCCCAAACCACTAGACCAATTTCAATTAAATTTTTACAGCAAACGGATAATTGTTGTAAACCCAGCTACCGAAAAGTTTATCGAGATGCGTTGAATGTGTAAAAAGTTATTCAAGAAAAAACCTCGGGGGGGGGGGGGCTGTCAGCCCCCCGTAGGGCGAGGGTTATATCAGATCGCGATGCATATCTTCAGATTCAGATCGCGGTACAGAAGCAACAAGCCCACATGCTTTCTGGTCCGTTCTTCTCGTCTGACCGTCATCATCAGTCCGTCTGTTTTGACAATCCGTCATCATCAATCGGTCCGTCACAACTGGACGTAATGGTGTCCATTAAGCTGACCTTGGGCTGCTATCCAATTCCACTGACACGATTATAGGCGGTTCCGTCCAATGTCGGAAGGTAAAACGCCACTGGGCACTGGACAGCACTTAAAGGGAATAATTCACCTTTAACATAGTGTTTTGAACTGAGATAGCAGAGCAGAGCAGATCGAAAAATGGGTTGTGGTGAAAGAATTGCCTCGCTATGCTAAGTAATTTCGCAAAGTAACGGAGTAACGAGTAACGGAACTACTTGTATGGGTATCGGAGCAATGAGTAACGGAACTACATTTTTGGCCCCTTGTAGAAAACTGTTGCGGGCGCCCGAAACTTCGGCGGTAGTATGACGTCATACCTTTGACGTCAGAATTGCGTCATACCCAGAGTCTTCCGCAAACTAGCCGTAACCATTGCCATTAGTACCGATCACCATAAAACAACACCGTTTGTGATTACCATCGAGTAGGGACTAGGATCAGTGACTGGGACAGGGGATTGAGTTAGTATTTGTATTCAAAGTTAAGTTACCTTGTTTTAACTGCTTTTAACCGTGGGTTCAGTTTCGGGATCAGAGGCCCGGGGACTAAAAGCACGAAATTGTATCAGCGGGTGCGGCATGGAGTTGAGCGTCACGATTTGCAGGTAAGTTGAAGTAGGTATCGTATGAGCCCACGTACCTATGTTCTTGCTGACCGGATACATCATTGATCATTACATTATGTTTTAGTTTATACAGACCTGAGGCCATTCTTATAATAACAAAATTGAGCCGTGGCTCGATTTTTTGTTAAAGAATGGCCTCAGGACCCGGCGCGGGAGATGTTTAGCGTCGAAACAGCGCCTCGGAAATGCAGCAGCAAAACCAAATTATGTGCAGGTATTTTCATCATCGAGTTTCATCATCGAGTTTATTAAACATAAATTAAACAAAATATGCAAATATTTGCTTAAAATCCTGAGGTCATTCTTTTTATTTAAAAAAAAAATCCAACCACGGCTCGATTTTTGTATTAACTTGTATACAAATATAATGAAAATAGGGTAAATATTTTAGAAGGAAAACAATTAGAAGTAAGAATCAAAGTTATTTATGTATTTTTTCCTGAAATTAATTTATTAACCAGCTAGATAAACACTGGACCATGATATCGCTATACTCACCATTCTAATCAGTCAGTGTGGGAACTGAACCATCCCTACCGTACCGTACCGTACCGTACCGTACCGTACCGTACCGTACCGTACCGTACCGTACCGTACCGTACCGTACCGTACCGTACCGTACCGTACCGTACCGTACCGTACCGTACCGTACCGTACCGTACCGTACCGTACCGTACCGTACCGTACCGTACCGTACCGTACCGTACCGTACCGTACCGTACCGTACCGTACCGTACCGTACCGTACCGTACCGTTATTTTCCCTTTGTGTCCTTTTTTGCAGAAGATGCTTCGGAAACCGTCACCCTTGAGGATGGGAGCGCCAGATCTTCGTCAATAGTGGTGACAAGACGGCAAACCACCTACACCAGCGCCGCATTGCACCGCACCTTTGCGATTTGTCAATAAAGCTCAATAAAGCTGCTTGAACGTCAGTAAAGTTGTTTTCCCGTTGGCGATGCATTATGACCATGCGATGGCCTGTTCGGCAGATTGATATATGGTGGCGAGATTCGAGTGTGTGTTTGCTTCCCGTCTCAACCTTCTTGACGGAGAACTGCCTACCGAATGGCCCAATGTGATGCGACCCGGCTAAATCTGATCAGAGGTAGGTCTGGGGACCTTAGATCTGTGTCCGATCAGGTCAGGCCGCTCGACACCGGATCACTTGGAAGGTGTGTCTCGGTCGGCCAGAAGCTCAACCAATTCCAAAACTGAAGACACGAGAGCTTTTCAGGATAGCTGTATTTATTTGCGCATGCACAAATCATCCACCATGAAATGGAGGACCCAGAATAGCAAGAATAAATAACCTCACACCAACAAAATTGGGTACACACATAGATAATAAAAACGTGCCAGCATTTGCGTCCATCTTCTCAAAACTAGCCCCACTGTTGTTGATCATGGACTACTGCACTAAAATGTGCAGCAGGGAGTGGGAGGGTAAAATTAAACAGATCAAATTGCAAGCGAACTCTTCCCTCGTACTTCTTGAAATATAACCACACAATCGACCGACGAGCACACAGTAGCTGAGTATCTTTGTTACGATACCAGTATTTCAGCGATAGGTTTATCTACCACTTAAAACTAAACAAAAATCAGAGAAACTCGCTCCGTTCTGCCAATTTCACAACGGATGTTTACGTTACAAGCAGCCTACGTATAAATGCATAAAGTCCGCCATTATTGTGTGCAGTAGGCAGCATTGGCGGATCCAGAACGGTAGTTTGGGGAGGGCAAAATTCCAAAAAGTTTTACACAATTCTGAAAACGCATCCGATTTCGCTTGCCTATGCATTGATAGCTGATTTAAAGCTAACTTTCCTTGGTAAAAGTTGCTTAGATTTTCCTCTATATCAGTAAATGTGTCAATTTTGCGCCGATTTCAGGCGGTTGGGGGGCGGGGGGGGGGGGGGGAATTGTCCATTTTGCCCAACCGTAGATCCGCCACTGGTAGGCAGTAGCTTCCATATCCAAGCTACCATATGCATAACGTCATACATTGCCATGAAGTTTGTTAAAGGGAATAGTGCACCTTGGGAAAAGTATGTGGAATGATGAAAAAGAGTGTCCTAATTAAGGTTCTGGAATTAGTTTTTGCGAAAAAGTACCAATTTGTTATAATTGGAAATTTTTGATATGAATACATTTGACGTCACAATAATCTTGCATCAGTAAAACGAGTTGTGACGTCATACCGGCAAAAGTCGATCCTTGAATCAGAATATGTAAGCAACACTAACAACCTCGTTCGCTGGGTCGCGACTCGCGAGTATATTGGTCGCGATTGGAAATGTGTGAATGTGTTCACTATGGCCTTGTATGAGTAGAGTCGGAGTGGCGTTGCGTGAACACATACCCATAATGACATTATTTTCAATTGGAAATCCAATCAAAATTGACAAAGTTATGGCCAATAATACTTATAGATTATGAAAACATGATTCGTTTCGGTGGCGGTCAGTTCAAATAGCCAAAACGAAGTGCGATAGGAATACTAATGACGTATGCGAAACGTCACAAGATTTGTCCCTTTAAAATATAACCAAATCAACCCAACGGTTTTGCGTTGAAATTCGGCAACTAGGTCGTTTTGGAAGGACAAATTTCGGATTTGGAGATTTCTCAGTACTCCCGACAATCTGGCTATCTCATTATAAACTAATGTTACAGGTTCACTATTCCTTTTAAAGGAAATAGTTCACCTTGGAAAATTTTTACCCAACACGATATGATTATATTTTTTAATACAATTTATTTTTATATTGTCAAAAATGGCCTTATATCGTGCCGATTCAGGACAGAAGGCCGTAAATTTGTATTGTTTATCAAAACTATATGCATACTCTCTGAGTCAGAGTCCTGACGTCACGTGAATGAAAAAAATGGTTCAGCCAATCAGATTCGAAAGTAGTCGCGTAAAGATAGACTCGCATTGGAGATGTGCCAACCGGCGGCCGGCGATCGCTTGCTAGCACCAGCTGCAAGCTGATTGGCTGATGGTATAGCCTCTGACCGGGCTAGAACCAGTACAACATTCTATCGCCAGCACCGCATTCCTTTGCCAAAAACTCAAATATATTCGGCTGTGAGTCTTTTCAGTCAAGAAAACTTGCAGATAGGGGTTTCCCAACACGGGCTCCAAAACTGCTATCTCAGTGTAAAACTAATGCGGAAGGTGAACTATTTCCTTTAACCCTCGCCCTACGGTAGCTTTTTTCACCTTCGCCCTACGGGGGGGGGCTGACAGGCCCCCTGTTAACTACCAAACCAAGCAACTTAGAGCAATACGGTAAAAACCAGCATGTTGCCTGTCATGAGAGGAATCTAACAGTATGCGATTTTTATGTTTTAGGTCAACGGGTGACCTTCCAGGTCAAGTGAATGACCTCGGATCGACCACGTCCAGAACAGCGATTTTGCTCTGTCAGAAAACCTCAAAATTATAAATTAATAAATGTAAATACAAAAGCATGTTCCTAGACCATTTTTGTCTCAGAAATACAGAAAAGGTAATTATTTGTTCGTATCTTGTCAAAAAAGTCAAAAAAGGTATTAAAAAATGACGACATGTGTTTCTTACACTTAGGAGCCATCACTCAGTCAAAAATATAAATATTGCTTTGAAATTTGGTTTGAGTATTGTCCATACTCAGTTCTCTAACATATATTCTGGTTTTTCTAACATCTTTGAAATGTTTTATTTTGTGATGATTTGTAAAAAAAAAACAGTTTTCATTTTAGGGGTCAAAAAGACAAAACTATGAAAATCCGAGATTGCTATTTTAAAGGGAATGCCATTTTATACCTTTCATGGATTGCGTTTGCAATTTGCTTTAAATCTCTGGTTTCTAAGATCCTTCAAATATTTATCGTTTTCAACCAACATGACGTCATCAAAACATGATTATCTCCTAAAAATACTCAACCAATGTCGATTAAATTGTTTACAGCATACATGTAATTGTTGCAGACTCAGCTACTCAAAATTTCAGGAAGATACGCCGCATGTGTAAAACGTTATTCAAGAAAAACATCAGGGGGATGTCAGCCCCGTAGGGCGAGGGTTAAAGGGAATAGTCCACCTTTAACAAGGAGTTTTGGACTGAGATAGCAGATTTTTAGAGCAGATCTCAAAATGGGTTGTGATGAAAGAATTACCTCCCTACGTTAAGTAATTTCGACACAGGACTAGTGGGCCCGGTTTCATATCCGCTGTTCCGGGCCACGATCGGGATCCGGACCACGATCTCGCTCGTCGCTCGCCGCCGCCGGCTCGCCGCCGGAGGCAGGTACGCTCTCTGTCACGTAATCTCTGGTCACGACGCCTCGTTAATATCCGCTCAGCCGCCCGGGCGGCGCGGCGGCCCCTTGTCAGAGACTGTACTTGGCGTCAGGCGGAGCGGGGCGGAGCCAGAACGCCAGCTGCTATCGTACGATTTCTCGTGAAATAGAAAGGGAAACTTACTTCTTTCTCCACATATATCCATCAGTTGTCCAAACCAAAGTCATATTCGTAGTTTTGAGCTCAAGATGCACCTAATGGTTGAACTTCAAGACAACTTTCAAGGTGACCTATTCCCTTTGGCCATGAAGGAGAAAAGAGAAACATGTCTATTTCTCGACGGATATCCATCTATCGTCCAAACAAATGCCATATTCGTTTTTGTTTACTAAAAATACTCCGTATAGCCAAATTTCAAGACTTTTTTTCAAGATGACCTATTCCCTTTAAATCTGGTATTTGCTGCTGCGGAAGTGCACAATCGTACAATCGTTTGCACCCTGCATGCTGCACAAATATGCAAAGTGCCCATTGATTATACTCGATGAGTTTTGTGACACTGCGCTCACTTGGCTGTATTGGGCGTGATGGGCGCGTGTGAGGTCACTCCCCTGGTAGTTACCTACAGCAATGACCGCTACCTGTCACACAGTCCCCGCCCCTTCCGCGGGTGCGCAGTGGCTGTCACACGTCACGGCTTTTGCGTCACACACCAGTTATGCCCACAGCCCGTAACGCTGGTCGCCTTTCAGCTTTCATGTGGGCTGACAGACGGGGAGCTGCCATGATTTGGTCGCTTTCCAGCGGCGCTGTTCTGTATGGGTACTGAGTAGCATATTCCGACAATGGGAATAGCTTTGCTGCTCCACAACAGCAGGGCTAGGATAGCGATTTGCGAGCAATGCTTGCTTGCTCATATTGTCAGTTTCCATTGGCTTTCGGATGAGGAAAACATTTACACAAAACAATTCGTTCAGGGTTACATATCCTGAGCGAACATATCCTGAAACATATATAGTATTTAAAGTCGGTATTTCGAGGAGCTATGTTACGGTACCTATCCGACGCCTGTCTGTTTTCGTTGTTTTTAACACCTCCGTTTTCATTGATCAGCTATGTAAGCAGCTATAAGAGTGCTGTCGAGCAAATACAAATAGCCAGGCCGAGATTAAAAGCACCAACCGTCAACGCAACTCCTCTGGTTGAGCTCTCTCCCAAACAGCCCTGCTTTCCACGCATTTCGCCACCGAGGGCGGAGCTGAGGGAGGGACCTACCTCAGAGGACGCAGCTGCCCGTCGCTGTGGCGGCGCGGCGTCCCTGGCCCTCGCTCCGGGGCGGCACAATGGGGCCCTTCCTGACGGCCCGGCTGCAGCCCATGGCCGATCCTGTCATGCTCTGAAGGTCACCAGCGCCAACGCACCGGGCGAATTCCAGGACGAGGGCGCCGAAGTGGGCGAAAATGGCGAGACTCGCCGACACGCATGGTTCGAGGGAGCCGGGCGGACGGCCCGGCGAGCGGGCGGACGGACGGCCCGGCGGGCGGGCGGACGGACGGCCCGGCGGGCGGGCGGACGGACGGCCCGGCGGGCGGACGGACGGACGGCCCGGCGAGCGGGCGGACGGACGGCCCGGCGGGCGGGCGGACGGACGGCCCGGCGGGCGGGCGGACGGCCCGGCGAGCGGGCGGACGGACGGCCCGGCGGGCGAGCGGACGGACGGCCCGGCGGGCGGGCGGTCGGACTCGGTTGGGAGGTGGGCGAGGTGGGGCGTGGAACGGAGGGACAAAAACTCGGGAGGTGCCCGGCTGCTGAGATATGGAGCAAGGGAAGGAACGCACGCAGAGGAGGGCACGAGACGCCACGTGTGCAGGGGAGGTGTAGACTGGAGTCGAGACCTGCTGACTCGTGGAAGTCTGATCTCGTGCAATCCTGGCTGCTCTGAACTTTTCGTGAGCCTTATATGCTCCAGAGTAACAGGAGCTTGAAATGTACACGGAACTTTGGTAGGTATTGATAAGGAAAACACGTATCAGTTTTAAGACATTTTAAACATAACAAAACCGAGAACATTCAAAAATTCAAATTGAAGTGAAAATTTCCAGGAAATCGCCGTGTCACTAGACAAGGTCAACAGGAAGCTGACATTTCTCTCCGATTAAAAATGGACGTGACTGGACAGGTGCACACGGCTGTTGTCTGTTGATAATCGCGCCGCTCTTCCGCCTGTCTGCGTCAGCTGTCTCATCATCAGCTGTTTACGATGACGTCACGTCGGGGATAGCATGATTTATCGCCGTGCAAATTAAAGCCGGCGCCAATTTACGCCCACGCGTCGGCTGCATACGTCAGTCCTACCACGTGGTTACCGACCGGTGTGAGCTGAGTCTGATGTAGCACCGGCGGCAGGCACTGATTCGGCGCTGCACTGAAGTCGGAAGTCTGAGATGAGATATAGGTACTTCTCTGTATTGTATATGTACGCCTGGCATGTAGTTCAGTATACGTTCAGTAGTTACTTGGCAGAGGTTTCAGCGAGGTGCCAGTGCTGGGTCAGCCGTGACTTTGCATACGTGCACCGGCTGTAGTTGGCTGTGCAAAATGCAGACACCGTTCTAGCTACGCCTCTGAGAATTAATGGGAATGTTTCTCAGGTGCATGCAGGCACGCACGGGCGTCGCAAGGCAACGCAATTTTGAAGCCAATGCCTTTCTGTACTGTTTCCTTGTTTGCCGCACTAATCCCCGCAGGACTTGAAGGTCCATCGCCAGCAGGTCTCTTCCGACCATGGAAGGTGACTGAACTGATGTCTGGAAGTTACACATATTCTGATGTCTGGAAGTTACACATATTCTGATGTCTGGAAGTTACACATATTCTGATGTCTGGAAGTTACACATATTCTGATGTCTGGAAGTTACACATATTCTGATGTCTGGAAGTTACACATATTCTGATGTCTGGAAGTTACACATATTCTGATGTCTGGAAGTTACACATATTCTGATGTCTGGAAGTTACACATATTCTGATGTCTGGAAGTTACACATATTCTGATGTCTGGAAGTTACACCCTCCCTGTTGTTGGCCTAGCACCGCCGCTGGCTGGCTTCATTCCAACGCGCAGCGCAGCGCCCATGAGGCCAGTCACCGCCGCCGCCGCCATCACCACCGCCGCCGCTGCTGCCACCGACCTGCCGCCGTCACCGCCACCGCTTCACCGCCGCCGCCGCCGCCGACCTGCCGCCCCGCCGTCACCGCTTCACCGCCGCCGCATCACCGCTCCGCCGGCGTCACCGCTGCAGACTGCAGCGATGATGATGACGTATGGCCTGCAGACTGTGCTGCACAGCTCCGGCTTCAGCGATACTCACGCCGCGCCCGTCCACCGCGCCGCCGGACAAAGGTCTGATTCTGCCGTGTCATCCCCGGCCAGACGACTGGCGGCATGCAGACCAGATGAGGGTCAGATGAGGGTCAGATGAGGACCAGATGAGAGTCAGGTGAGGACCAGATTAGGATCAGATGAGAGAAGAAAGGTTGGTTGGTTGGCAATATGAAGATGGCTGCACCCAGCTGTGCCGTGAGGCTGACAACATTGACCAGAATGATTTCAGAACCACTCACCAGTTGCAGCGTTTTGAATCATGCCGTCAAGGAACACTATTCATACATCATGGGACATGGGTTCGTTTGGCCTCGTGTCCCTCGTGTCCCATCTACTTTCACAGACTCGCATAAATGTGTTTAAAAGTTTCGTGTGTCATGCCTACACATTAGCACACCTTTCACCTTGTGTGGTATGATTCTAGGAGGTACCCGACACAACTCTGCATCTCATGACAGTCAATGTCTGGAGCTGAGGCCAGCCGGGTCAGCCAGCAACGACATCCGCAGTCAGCTGTTTCCAGTACGGACAAAAAGTCCCCTCCGCCAGTACAGGCTCGGCCGCCACCCCTCCGCCAGTACAGGCATGAGCGAGGCAGAGAGGGACGTTTGGCAACACAGCTGTCGGGCATGTCTGTCTATTTTTAGGCATGTAGTCTTTCCAGCAAGATTCCTGGGAAGTTCAAAGACTGCCGAAGGAGTCTCAAATAGTAAACTAGTCGGATCCAACTGAACAACGCATAGATGATCGTAGTGCAGATATGCATGGTAATTGGTAACTAACCACAATACATCATCACTTTTTAAGTTTAGATTGTCACGGCTGTGGGAAGATTAACAATCGACACATGTGCTGGCTGCTATTTCATCATCATGCCATGGCATTTCTGCTTGTTGTTTTCGGGATGAGCTACAAAATTCCGACTTATCTATAAGTAGGTACACGTACAGCTGAAAGCACAACGACACATACCTCTATTGACGTCACCGAGTCGGTAAAACAATGGCATGCGCCTCAATCCCGTTGTAGAAATGTCCAAAGTGCCTGCAGCTGAAGTGTCGGGTAAAACCGCCTCGTCGTGACGGTAGCAGGCAAATATTCCGCGTGGGCGTGGGCCGAGACACGCCACAACGACATCAGCAGGGCTGTGTGGCAGCGGTGATCGCCATTAGTGGCCTCTGCCAGGTCAAATTCCCGGGTCACACCTCTCGCCAGCCGCAGTCGACATATCTGATCCCACATTCCGCCCAGTACTCGAGGGCGGAAGGTCAGACGGCCTCGATCGAGGGCGGAAGGTCAGACGGCCGAGGACTGTCACGTTCTCGCGTCTTCAAGGTGAAACGACAGAGCTGTGGGATGATCAGGTCGATCGGATTGGAATGTAGATCGTGTGGCAAACCCAGGTTCCAGCAGCGCACACAGATCCAAAGAGGAGATAGAGACGGGATTCGGACTCGACCCGGTCGCTCCTATCCGATGGTATCTGTCATCGAACAACCGGTAAATGTGTTTAAGTGAGACATAAAGCATAAATGTTTCACACACCTGAGGCCATTCTTATAAAACAATCGAGCCGTGGCTCGATTTTTTGTTGTAAAAAAATGGCCTCAGGACCCGGCGCGGGAGATGTTTAGCGTCGAAACAGCACCTCGGAAATGCAGCAGCAAAGCCAAATAATATGCAAGTATTTTACACACTGCCCAAACATAACACATTTCCAGTCCTGATGCCATTCTTTAAAAAAAAAATCGAGCCACGGCTCGATTTGTTAAAAATAAGAATGGCCTCTGATGTGAATTATAAAGACATCTCAGAATCACACCGAAAAACTAGGGCGTATTGACAGCTGGGCTCAGCTCCGCCCTAACGCACCATATGCGGTGCCGATCCTTGACAGGTAGACAAAAACCGGTTTAGTTGTTTTTCATCACGGCAAGTGCGACATGTGAGGTTGTGAGCCAGATATGAATAGCAATTTACGGGTAATAAAACACCATTTTGTTCTTAAATCGAATTAAGCACGACTTTATCCAGATAGCCGAATTGCCGATATACCACAAACATAACCTCAATAAGCGACGAATTAAGTCACGATCTAATTCATTTACATTTGAATGAATGGAATAATGAAATAATGACAGGTCTGTGATTTATGTGAGAGACGTAATACGAGTGGCCTTGTTTTTATCAACCAACAAAAAATTGGCCAATTACGTTTAGGAGGAAGACTGAAGTGCGAGTGCGTGGCGAGAAACTGTAAATTCTAACCCTTCGCTAGGTCAAACAACATTGTTACAGACCACATGTAAATCAGGCCACAAAAATATTCGTATGCAACATAGGACGGTTACGTAACATAAACCTCTCATTGCTGGGGAGTTTTAAGATCAAAGGAAAAACCAAGGCTGTATAAACCAGGCAGAACGCTCCGGCCGAAACAGTAGTGACAACACTTATTCAGTTGCCGCGACCCCGAAGTCGCTGTGACGTAGAAAGCGGGGGACGCGGCCGGCCTGCCGCCGTACACAACATTAGTGCGCGCGTTCCTCAAGCTTAGATCGCGCTTAGTTTCTTTGTTTACCGGTCGATTTCAAAACTTAGAATATGTGTCTTACAAATCGAGCGTTCTGCCGGATACCGCTGAAAAACTGCAATATCTGACCAATTTGTAGATGTCCCGCATTGCGCAAAGCGCAATCCCGTATTTGTCCCCGTATCCCGTTCCTGTATTCCCTTTCCGTATTATATTGGCCTATTCCGTATCCCGTTCCCGTGTCCCGTTCACGTGTCCCGTTCCCGTGTCCCGTTCCCGTGTTCCGTTCCCGTGTCCCGTTCCCGTGTCCCGTTCCCGTGTCCCGTTCCCGTGTCCCGTTCCCGTGTCCCGTTCCCGTGTCCCATTCCCGTGTCCCGTTCCCGTTCCCATCCCCGTGTCCCGTTCCCGTTCCCGTTGCCGTATCCCGTTGCCGTATCCCGTTTCCGTATCCCGTTTCCGTATCCCGTTTCCGTATCCCGTTTCCGTATCCCGTTTCCGTATCCCGTTTCTGTATCCCGTTTCCGTATCCCGTTTCCGTATCCCGTTTCCGTATCCCGTTTCCGTATCCCGTTTCCGTATCCCGTTTCCGTATCCCGTTTCCGTATCCCGTTTCCGTATCCCGTTTCCGTATCCCGTTTCCGTATCCCGTTTCCGTATCCCGTTTCCGTATCCCGTTTCCGTATCCTGTTTCCGTATCCCGTTTCCATATCCCGTTTCCGTATCCCGTTTCCGTATCCCATTTCCGTATCCCGTTTCCGTATCCCGTTTCCGTATCCCGTATCCCGTATCCCGTTTCCCGTTTCCGTATCCCGTTTCCGTATCCCGTTTCCGTATCCAGTTTCCGTATCCCGTTTCCGTATCCCGTTTCCGTATCCCGTTTCCGTATCCCGTTTCCGTATCCCGTTTCCGTATCCTGTTTCCGTATCCCGTTTCCGTATCCCGTTTCCGTATCCCATTTCCGTATCCCGTTTCCGTATCCCGTTTCCGTATCCCGTTTCCGTATCCCGTTTCCGTATCCCGTTTCCGTATCCCGTTTCCGTATCCCGTTTCCGTATCCCGTATCCCGTTTCCCTTTTCCGTACCAGCAGCATTACTATTCAGAATCGTGTCTCAAAACCTAGGTAATACCAACATCAGTCACAATGGCATGGATTTTCTAGTTTGTTTATATAAGGTGGCACAATCTGTTTTCCAAAATATAGCTAACCTACAGCCTCTTATGTCGACAATTTTCGCAGATGTCCTCAGCAAAGAACGCACATATTTGGGGGTATTCTGGGGAAAATACTGCTATGTTGACCGATACAATTATTATTTCAACTTTCATATACACCTTCAAATCTTGTCTTATGATTCATAAAACTAAGTCAATGCTTCAAAATGCCCACGCACAAATGCCCGTACATTGCCAGCGAACCAACATGGCGAACCCGTTGAAATGTTAAACAAAAGATTATCCCCCGGTTCACGTCATCACGACTGACCAATCACCTTCGAGACTTGCTCAAGACGGATTGGTCAATACTAGCTGATAGCCACATATAGCTTATGAGCAGATCCGATAAACACGGCCAAGATGCGGAAGCTGCTTGTCACACTTTTTACCAATGTTGAAGGAGCGGAGGGACCCCCTGGGAAAAAACAAACCCACAACTTCGTAGCGTAGTTCGGTCCTTCGGAAATAACAATAAACCAGACGTTATCACGAAGGATTATTGCGCTGAACAGTTTCTGAAAGATTCTGAAAGTTTAGAAAAACTACACAACTTTGAGATGCGATTTTTGGCTAGGAATGTCCCTCATAATTGTGTGTAATATGTTGGTAAGAATAAAATATGGTGACAAAATTGCGGTTTGGCGGTAATAAGTAATGATAGGATCTTTCTGGAAGTTTCAGGAAGATTCTATCATTACTTATTTCTTATTACCGCCAAACCGCAATTTTGTCACCATATTTTATTCTCACCAACATATTATAAAATTATGAGGGACATTTCTAGCCAAAAATCGCATCTGAAAGTTGTGTAGTTTTTCAAAATTTTCAGAATCTTTCAGAAACTTTTCAGCGCAATAATCCTTCGTGAAAACGGCTAGTATTATAATACTGTCAATAACAATAATGTAATCAATACTGTACTTAACCCGCGCGGCGCTGGGGTCTCCAGCCGAACGCCCGGTGCTGGGGGTTAAATTTTACACCCCCTCGTATCTTCCGAAACAGTAACTGCAGCGAGACGCGCAAGGCGGCGATAGAAAGGTCTCAGTGAGAAGAATCTAACGCATACACCAAATTCTTAAAATAAGGTCACATGTCAGGTCACGGTCAG
Organism: Chirona hameri; assembly: GCA_036785665.1. Taxonomy (NCBI): domain Eukaryota; kingdom Metazoa; phylum Arthropoda; class Thecostraca; order Balanomorpha; family Balanidae; genus Chirona; species Chirona hameri. The sequence goes on from JAXIVJ010005552.1 coordinate 54,203, forward strand.
GTCAAGTGTCAAAATGTAAGTATTTGGGTTTTTGGGTCATACTCTCCATCCAAAGCCTTAGATTGTGACTATTATCTCACAAAGTGTTTCCAAATGTATAATGCATCTCCCGCATAAGTAAAAGTGAAATTTTAAGCAAAGGTCAAGGTCAAGGTCAGGTCACAAAAGGTCACAGGTCTACGAAAGCCATGCGACACATGTTGTATGGGTTATTTTACACGTATAATTCGATAGAAGCAGCCATTTTCACAGCCTGACACCATATAATCGCCCTCAGGTCAAGGTCAGGTCACAATAAGGTCAAAATTTGAAATTGGTTAATCTAAATAAACATTGCATTTTTCTAGACTAGTTTTGTCTTCGAAATACAGTGGTGGCGTTTATTTGTCTGTATCTGGTCAGTAAAAGCAAAAAAACACAATTAAAAAAATGACGTCATGAGTTACTTATTCTTAGAGAGCCATAAGTCAGTCAAAAATAAAGATATTGCTTTGAAATTTGGTTGTATCGTCCATACTCGTTTCTCTAATATATCTTCTGTTTTTTTTTCAATCTTCAAACAAACACTTCTGTGGAAATTCTTCCTAAAAAAAACTTTTTTTTTGCATTTCAGGGATCAAAAACCCAAAATTTGCGATTTGCTTTAAAACGCTATTTTCTACGATTTTTCAAACATTTAACGTTTTTTCACCAAAAATGACATGACATGAGGTCGCTAAAACGTCATTATCTCCCCCAAAAAAAACACCAATTTCAATACAATTTTGGCAGAAGACGTAGAATTTATGCAGCATAAGGTACCGTAAGTGTCACTTCGATATCTCTCTTAGTTGTCAAGTTATTGAGAAAATCCGTGAGGGGGGGGGGGGGGGTCAAATTTACCCCCCCCCCCAAGCACCGCGCGGGTAAATATAACACTGTAATTAAATAGGTATACTCTATCACAGTAAAAAAGTATATGCACCGCACATCAGCCACTCGATTACCCGTTTTCCTGGCTATTTAACCCGCCATTGACTGGGGGGTGTTTAACACCCTACACACGAGTTCCCGTTCCCGTAACCCGCCATTGACTGGGGGGTATTTAACACCCTACACACGAGTTCCCGTTCCCGTAACCCGCCATTGACTGGGGGGGGGGGGTGTTTAACACCCTACACACGAGTTCCTGTTCCCGTAACCCGCCATTGACTGGGGGGGGGGGGGGTGTTTAACACCCTACACACGAGTTCCCGTTCCCGTAACCCGCCATTGACTGGGGGGGGGGTGTTTAACACCCTACACACGAGTTCCCGTTCCCGTAACCCGCCATTGACTGGGGGGGGGGGGGGTGTTTAACACCCTACACACGAGTTCCCGTTCCCGTAACCCGCCATTGACTGGGGGGTGTTTAACACCCTACACACGAGTTCCCGTTCCCGTAACCCGCCATTGACTGGGGGGTGGGGTGTTTAACACCCTACACACGAGTTCCCGTTCCCGTAACCCGCCATTGACTGGGGGGGGGGGGGGGGGTGTTTAACACCCTACACACGAGTTCCCGTTCCCGTAACCCGCCATTGACTGGGGAGGGGGGGGGGGGGTGTTTAACACCCTACACACGAGTTCCCGTTCCCGTAACCCGCCATTGACTGGGGGGTGTTTAACACCCTACACACGAGTTCCCGTTCCCGTAACCCGCCATTGACTGGGGGGTGGGGTGTTTAACACCCTACACACGAGTTCCCGTTCCCGTAACCCGCCATTGACTGGGGGGGGGGGGGGGTGTTTAACACCCTACACACGAGTTCCCGTTCCCGTAACCCGCCATTGACTGGGGAGGGGGGTGTTTAACACCCTACATACGAGTTCCCGTTCCCGTAACCCGCCATTGACTGGGGAGGGGGGGGGGGTGTTTAACACCCTACACACGAGTTCCCGTTCCCGTAACCCGCCATTGACTGGGGAGGGGGGTGTTTACCACCCTACACACGAGTTCCCGTTCCCGTAACCCGCCATTGACTGGGGAGGGGGGGGGGGGGGTGTTTAACACCCTACACACGAGTTCCCGTTCCCGTAACCCGCCATTGACTGGGGAGGGGGGGGGGGGGGGTGTTTAACACCCTACACACGAGTTCTCGTTCCCGTAACCCGCCATTGACTGGGGTGTGTGTTTAACACCCTACACACGAGTTCCCGTTCCCGTAACCCGCCATTGACTGGGGGGAGGGGGGGGGGGGTGTTTAACACCCTACACACGAGTTCCCGTTCCCGTAACCCGCCATTGACTGGGGAGGGGGGGGGGGGTGTTTAACACCCTACACACGAGTTTCCGTTCCCGTAACCCGCCATTGACTGGGGAGGGGGGGGGGGGGTGTTTAACACCCTACACACGAGTTCCCGTTCCCGTAACCCGCCATTGACTGGGGAGGGGGGGGGGGGTGTTTAACACCCTACACACGAGTTCCCGTTCCCGTAACCCGCCATTGACTGGGGAGGGGGGGGGGGTGTGTTTAACACCCTACACACGAGTTTTACACCAAAATGAGCTAAACTTTGCCAAGCCGTACAAATGCCACATTTGAAGAAAAATTGTGCAATCGAAAAACGCCAAAAGATAGCAAATTGCAACGGCTAAAAACTGGCGATCTTGGATTTGTATTTTTTTTGGTTTTTGACCACTAAAAACTCAACAACAACACACAAAAAATGGGTGAAAATTATCACAAAATCAAAATTGTCAAAAATATTCAAAAAACCGGAAGATATGTCAAATAAACATACCTAGGGAACCATCATGCCAAATTTAAACTGATAACTCCATTTTTGACTGACTTATGACATCTAAAGTATGGGTAACTTATGAAGTCATATTTTGAAATTGCGTTTTTTAGATTTTATTGACTAGATACAGACAAATAAATGCCACCCCTGTTTTCTGAGACAAAACTGGTCTAGCAACATGCCTTTTTTGTTTAGATGTAACAATGTAAAATTTTGACCTTCGGTGACCTGAACTTAACCTGAAATTGACATTGACTTCACGTAAATGAAGCCAGGTGATAAAATGACTATCACTATCGAATTATACGTGGAAAATAGCTCATCAAACATGTGTTGCATGACTTTCGTAGATATTTTTAGCATAGTGACCTTTTGTGACCTGACCTTGACCTTGACCTTGGCCAACAATCTCACTTTAGCTCATGCGGGATATGTGTCATACCTTTGGCAGCCCTTTGGGTGAAACTGGTCGCAATCAAAGGCTTTGGATGGAAAGTATGGCCCATAAACTAAAATACGCCGATTTTGACTTTTGACCTGACCGTGACCTGACATTTGACCTCAATTTGACATTTTTAAGCATGCTTTAGATGCGTCTCATTGAGAGCTTTCGATTGCCGCCTTGCGCGTATCGCTGAGATAATTGGTTCGGAAGATAACCAGGGGAGGGGGGCGTTTAACGCCACCCCCCTCAGTCAATGGCGTTCTGCTGAGACCCCAGTCAATGCCGGTGTAATGGGAACAAGTATATATAATGGTTTCTTGCGATTGCAGCACGCTCACTGGTGTCTAGTACTATTTCGAGAATGATCGCTAGTGTATGGCTCGTTTTAATCGTTTGGAGGGAGAAGTCGTCGTAACGTTTATTTGCGTTCCAAGACGCTGAAGTCTCCAGGAATCCCATGGACCTCAACGGATAACTGCAGAACATCTAATATCACGCTCCAGAATATTCAGTACGACACCATGACACCTTTGATATTGTCTTTCCCGGGGAAATTTACCCAAATTAAACTTTTAAAATATCGTTCAATCGAGCTCTTCCATTCGCGCACTTCGCTCAAGTTCATGGTAATATTAGCGCGTATGCTTAAACTTGTTCTCAGCAACTATAAACCAGCAAATCCCTCGTATTTCTCCTGTTACCTGTATACGGCGTCACGATCCCTGACGTCCGTCGGCTCCTGTTTCCGGCTCAGTTCCGGCTGCGTTCGCTCCTGTTTCCGGCTCAGTTCCGGCACGCACACACGCTGCCGCCCCACTGCCGCACTGCTGTCGGGGCCACGCTCGTACCATGCTGTCCCGACGGCGACTCCGCCCCTGGCGTGCGGCCCAGCCCCGCTCCAGCCCCCGCCCGCCGCACACTGCCAGGGGCCTGTGCAGGACGACATGTCTGCCCCGCTGCACCGCCGCCGCCGGGCCGTGTCCCTCATGGCGACCGGAAATCCTCTGTGGTGTTTATGTGTGGGCGTTGTAGTATTGATGCATTTTACTGCATGGTGGAATGCAGAATAAAGTTATGCAGGTTATCACGGTTTGGCTGATGATTCATTGTCGTACCGACTAGCGATTGACAGGCGGGGACACCCGGTATGTATATCACACAGTGTATTCAAAACCTTCCACGGGGTGGGTGTTACGGTTTCACTTCAACAGGATGCGGCACAGGCTATGCAAAAAAAAAACAGCAACAGCCAATACAAGTACAAGCCAATACGTCGAGGTAAAAGACAATACAAGTAAATAATGCAGGGGAAAACAGTAAGACACATACACAGTGAGCACTCACAGGTCGCAGATAGCAGATTTAAAAGTACTTAGGGTGGTGATCCCGCTGATATCAGGGGACAGGCCGTTCCAGGCAGCCGCGGCTCGGTAAGAGAATACGCTCTGCGTAGCGGACAGACGGCATTTTCGGAGCTGCAGGGATCCGCGGTCAGAGGCGCGAGTCTCGCGGGTCGACACAGCAGCGCGGGGGGTAAAGAGCGCGCGGATGTTGGCAGGCACACCCTCTTCCTTCAGCGCCTTGAACACTTTAACAAGGTCATGGCGAGCCACCATGGCCTCGATCCTTATCCATCCTAGGGAATTTAAGGCCGGAGAGATGTGGAGATGTTTTTTGGTTCCAGTGATTACTCGGGCGGCGAAGTTGATTACTTTTTGAATTTTGTATAGTTGACCCTTGGCCGCTCCGCCCCACACGCAGAGACAGTAGTGGATGTGTGGGAAAACATACGTCTGTACGATAATTTTGAGGACTTCGCAGGAACAGTAGTGCCGAAATCTGTAGAGTGAGACGAGGATTCCGTTGCATTTTGAGACCACACCGGAGACATGCGCGTCCCATGACAGACAGGGTTCTAGAACGACGCCTAGGATTTTTAATTTCTTTGAAGGTTTAATGGTCGTGTCATCAATTTCGAAGTGGAAGTCTGATGCTTTTTTTCAGATTATGCTTGGAGCCAACAAGGAGAAAGTCAGTTTTCTTTTCATTGATTTTGAGAGAGTTTGCCCCGAACCATGCTTGAAGTTCGAGAAGAGTGAGTTCCAGTCTGTTTTTCAGGGCATCTAGCCCGGGTTTGTCAGAGGGCGCGCAGTCCAGGTGGACGGTGTCATCCGCGTATGAGATGAGGTGACCATGGGTTAAATGTCCAGACATGTCGTTTGTGAATAAGATGAAGAGGATTGGTCCAACGATGGAGCCCTGGGGCACGCCGCACGACATCGGCAAAGTCAGCTGCCCACCTCTCACTACCTGGGCACGGTCACTCAGGTAGCTGCGGAACCACGCAGTGTCGATGCCATACCATGCCATCTTACTCAGGAGAACGTTGTGGTCGACGCTGTCGAACGCCTTTGAAAGATCATACGTCGTTACCGACGATACAAGACCTCTGTCGATGTTTAGAGCAAGGCGCTCGACAGCACCGAGCACGGCATCCTCAGTGGAGTGTCCTTGTTTATACGCGTACTGGGATGGGCTAAGTAGGTTGGCCGAGTTCAAATATACTGTCAGCTGACTACATACAACCTTCTCCAATATCTTCGATAGCGCGCTAAGTAGCGATATTGGCCTATTGTTAGAGGGTATCTGAGGGTCACCGGTCTTGGGTATGGGCACGACACATGCGGTTTTCCACTGCCTCGGGAACACCTTCACCAACAGCGACAGGTTAACCAGGCGCAGCAGATGCGGACCCACAACTGCGAAGCACTCGCGGACCGCAAATAGCGGCACCTCGTCCAGCCCGACTGCGCGCGACGCACTCATCTGCTGGATGCAGCGGGATAGTTCAGGCAAAGTGGCCGGCCTGAGCTTGAAGCCAGCGGCGCACACGGTCGGCGGCCTGGGGTTCTCACGGCCAGCAGCGACAGCGTCCCTGAGGTATTCCCCCTCTTGTTTACCGCTTGGTATACCATCATGGGCGGATCGATAAAATCTTCACGGGGAGGGGTTATCAATTGCAGTGGTGCCCCTCCTATACCCAAATCTGAAAACTCAACGGATTTGGTCCACTATATTTTGAGGGTGCCCCAATTTATATTTCAGTTTTTTTTTTAATTCACAAAACGTTGACTAGGTATTTGCACTATCGTCGTACTCTTTGTATCATTTATAGTGCCGCCAACAATGGTGCTAAAATATATAGTTTGTACAGTCAAGGGCGGCCCCAGACGGCTGATGAAGAGCGCAAGGGTGGTAAAAACGCTTCAAGTGGCGCCCACCTAACCTGGTATTGGAAAATTCGGCCACCAGGTATAAGTACCGCGGCATGAAGTGTCATTTACTGGCTCGACATCGTGACTTTTGCTCACAGTACGGTGACACAGACAAGGGCGGATCCAGAATGGGTGGTTTGGGTCAGTTGTGGGGGGGGGGCAAATCCCCAAAAGTCTCACACAATTCTGAAAACTCATCGGATTTCGCTTGCTTGTGCATCGATAACTGATTTAAAACAAACTTTCAAGGTAAAAGTTGCTTAGATTTTATATTATCTCAGGAAATAGGTCAAATTTGCGCCGATTTCAGGTGGTTGAGGGGGGGGCGTAGCCCCCCTCTGGACCCGCCCATGGGCACAGAACATTGGTTTTAGGAAGGAATATGTGCATTGCAGATGCACTTTACAGCTAACAACTTTGAAAAGCTGGTGAGGTACAGTACTTCAAGCAAGGTTAGCAAGTCGGCCCCAATCAATGTGGTGAGAATGCTGGTAACAATGTACCTTTTTACCAAAAGATAGGCTTATCACAAGCTTAGCTTTTAAGTTTCTACTGAAGCTGGGTAGATAAATATCCATTTTCTGTTCTGGTGTTAATCATGTCCACATTTGAGCGGCCATGGTGGCCAAATTCAGAGACTTAGGTGGAATTGAGGGATGTCAAAATTGTATGTCTTATCAAAAATTATAGCATGAAGGAGGTGTCGGGGTCTAAAAACATGAAAATGAGGTAAAAATTATCATGTTTTTAAAGCTGGACACCTCATTTCATGCTATCAAATCTGGCAACATGACATAATTTTTACATCCCTCCCCAACTCTCTGAATTTGGCCACAATGTGCACAAAACTGCCCAAGTCATACAACTGGACAGTATCATACTGTGCATGATTGCATTACAGCAGCAATTGTTGCAATTGGTTTCACTGTGCCATTTTAAAAAAAAATATTTAGCAATGAGCAACTGCTGAACAATGATCAGTGGGCACCATATACCTACAATGTCGCGTAATTTTGAAAGCTGGAATCAGTTAGATAACTACAAAAGGACAATGATACCTATTAAAAAGGGAACTAAAAAATGACAATGATACCTGTTAAAAAGGGAACTGAAAAGGACAATGATACCTGTTAAAAAACAAAGGAATGTTAATATTATCTCTCAAATGGATAACATCTTCATATACTGCAGGCTGAAACTTAGTGGCCAAGAAAACATTCACGTTTTGAAAGGAACAACATTCAGCAATACAGGTGGCCATAGGATGGCCGCGCATCCCTCGTATTGACATGAAATTCAATATTTGCATGGCAAGGCATGAAATAAAATGTATAGGTATATACTCATTGTTCAAACACAGAACACTGCATTGATGAGATCATGGGCTCAGGATTTTGAGATTCTGTTAACAACAGGGCATGCTATGTGCAGTGATAGTTTGCCGAAAACACATAGGGTAAGTAAAGGTGTAATATCCAGTCAGGTGAGACCACCTGAACACAAGGGCGTATTTTAAGGGATACCACTGGGGGGGGGGGGGGGGGGGCAAAAAGGTACCCCCATTTTTAAGGGCACCTTTTTATGGCAAAAAGATACCCCCTTTTTTCCTCCGTGGATTTGGGCTGGTCACCTTATTTTGGCATTCGAGCTTAATAAATTCACCTTTCGAATTGACAGAAATTGATTTTGTGGACATTTTTCCGATACAAAAATTGGGGTCAAAAACCTCCCAAAAATAACAAATCCGATACAGCCATTTGGAAGAGAATGTAATTTTTTTTCTTTTGACGTTTTTGATTTGCAATTTGCTTTGAAACTGTATTTGTTTAAGATTTTTCAAACATTTGTTGTTTTTCCACCAAAAATTGGATGACAATACGGTCATTACAACGTTATTATCTCCCAAAATACTACATTCCTTTTTTTAAAGACGTAGAATTGATGCAGTATAAGGTCCTGAAAGTTTCACGTTGATATCTATCACAGTTTTAAAGTTATTGAGAAAATCCGAGAGGGGGCAGATTCTGCCCCCTCCCCAGCGGGGCGCGTGTTACCGGGGCTGCTTGAATTGCATCAGGTGCGCTGTTTTGTCTATCATTGAAAGCAAGGGATACATACAAACTTCAAATTCAATCACTTGAGAGAAGAAAAACTTCCGTTTACATGAAGTGTTCTCCTAAGATCAATGTGTTTCACGTGCAGTGCAGGGAACGCGCGGGGAGGGGGGGGGGGCATACTTGTATTGCATGCCTCCTCCCAGATTCCTTTTTTTGGGGGGGGGGCATTTGCCCCTGATGTCCGCTCCCTGGATCCACCAGTGAGGGCGGATACCCTCTCCCCTTAAATTTTTGGAAATAGCGGAAAACGACGCCATTTCGCGCCGCCATTTTTGGTACAACCGCTTGCCTTTCAATTGCCCAAATCCTGTTAATTTGTTTACCTCGGGTCTCCTCAGGTCACGTCACTAAGTCAAGTCTAGTGATCCCACCTCCAAAAAATGTAAGGTCGTGCCGCAGCCACAGTGTTTGACCGATCAGTTAGATATTTACAGGATTTAATCAAGTCATAACCACCTACAATTCTGCTATTTCGGATGATTTTTATATCGGTAACCTAAGGTGAAGTCTATTTTGTGACCTCCCAATTATAAGTCATTGGAGAAGCATGAAAATGCATATAAACACACAGGAAATGGCTAAATTTGCCCAATTGTCACCGAGTCCCGGATCTTTTGCAAAATACAAAGATCTAGTGGCGGATCTATGGTTGGGAAAAATGGGCAATTGCCCCCCCCCAAAAAAAAAACTGAAATTGGCGCAAGATTGACACATTTCCTAATATACAAGAAAATCTAAGCAACTTTTACTAAGAAAAGTTAGCTTTAAATCAGCTATCAATGCATAAGCAAGCTAAATCCGATGCGTTTTCAGAATTGTGTGAGACTTTTTGAAATTCCCATCCCCAAACCACCCGTTCTGGATCCGCCAATGCAAAGATCCATGTGTTATTTTTATCCTGTGACCTCCACGAGGTAAAATATATTCACCCTGAGTTCATTCGTTATTTGTCTTCCATAGCTTTTTTACCGAACCAGTAAGGCGCCGTAGTTGGCGATGAACGAGCGAACGCAAAGGAAATGTATGGTGAATTTCAACACGATCACGGAAGTAGTTTCTGAGATACAAATACGTGGTGCAAACGTGCGCACGTGCAGAAGCATCCCATCCCTGACTTATAGGAAAGTGGCGGCTGAGAGATCCCTAACCACACACCAGAATTTAACACAATCGGCTCAGCAGTTGCCCCCATCCAGTCCAAATTGTGTGCTGACGTTCCTGATTCAACAGCCCCCGATCTCCCCCACACTGCCACTAATGAGCAATTGTTCAAAGGATATTGCAATTCAAGATATTCCGGAAATAATTTAAAGATACTTATTTTAGCTGGTAAATACTCAAACTTAGGAATTTCATGACATTTGCATTGGATTTGTATACATTTATCCACTGGCGGATCCAGGGGGGGGCGTCAGGGACAAATCCCCCCACATGAATCTAGGGGGGGGGGGCATTCAATACAAGTATTCCCCCCGCGCGCGTTCACAATTTATCTTAAAATCGTAAAAATTGTCTTCGCAGCAGTCAAAATCCAGCTATCCACAGTCAAAAAACGGAAAAACGGAAAAGTTGTTCGCGCCGCTTCGCGGCATGACACAACTTTCGCAATTGCTTATACAAATTTGGAAAATGGGAAAATGAATTCCATTAACCCGCGCACTGCAGGGGCTTTGCGCCGAACACCAACTGCAGGGGGGGTTGATTCCCCCCCCCCCCCCTGAGATCTCGAAAACTACGCTACGTAGCGAGAAGTAGAACACGGCTTTTGATAGCTTGATACATGCTCTATCGAAAGTATTTCAGTATTGTTTTAGGTCAGGCCCAAATTGAGGTCACCAGAGGTCATCAAAGGTCAAATTTTCCAGTTTTTTCCTGTTTTAGGACATCGCTCCAGAAATTCCCATATATCTCAGAAACTATGCTAGTTAGAAACAAACGGAAAAACAAACGCCAGCCAGTGAAATTTGCAATCGCTAGGGTTTCCTCAAATTTGATCTAAGGTCAACATTTGAGGCTCCAGACTCCAGAGGTCAAAGAAGAAGAAAAAAGAAGTTTTTTTGCTAAATCGTTTTTCGCTATTAACTTTTTATATAATAAAGATAACGAAAAACTGTTTACGTCATTGTGTTTATCTTGTCAAGGCGTTTTTAATGATATACATGGTGATCTTGTTAAGTTAACTTAAATTTTTTACCTCAGGTCAAGGTCAAGTGGTGACTCAAGTAGGGCATGTTGCATATGGGAAGACGTGTCTTGACGAGACAAACACATTGATGTCTGTTTTACTTCTCTATCTTCATTATGTCGGGAGTTATTGACAAAAAAGTGATGGTGACCTCGCATGACCTTAAATGACCCAATAGGGGTCACTGAACAAAACTTAACTTGTATCATCAAGAATATCCTATAATAACATGATCCAGAAGTAATTCGACTAATATCATGCATATCCTTAGCATTTGTATATTTCCCCATTGATTTATTATGGGGAGGTTGCGAAATTGACCTGACCTTAGGTCACCGATACCAAAATTCCCAGATAAACGAATTGTAAGTACGTATGCCCTCATGACATCCTGTAAGTTTCAAACTGATCGGTGAACAACTCTGGCTTTGGCACAACTGCAAACATTTTTGGAGGTGGGGTCACTTAATCTGGTCTGGTGACCTGACCGGAGATGACCCTAGGTTATTTTTTCTTCAAGGTGTGCGCAATTGATGTCCTGACAGGTGTGCGAAAATCCGGCGGCGCTGCGCGCCGCCGTTTTTTTGCTATCTTTGAAAAACCTGAGGGGGGGGGGGGGCGAAAATCAACCCCCTGCAGTGCGCGGGTTAAGTGTCTGGCAGAGGCTCTCCTTGGCGGTAATTGCTGGCACTGACGGATCGAGGGGTGGGTGCATCAGGGGCAAATGTACCCCCCACAGGAATCTGGGAGGGGCATTCGATACAAGTATGCCTCCGCACGTTCCCTGCACTGAAAGTGAAAACAATGATCGTAGGAGAAAACTTATGAAAAAGGATGTTTTTCTCGAGTGATTTAATTTGAAGTTTGTATCCCTTTCTTTCAATGATAGACAAAACAGCGCACCTGATGCAATTCAAGCAGCCCCGGTGACACTTAACCTGCGCCCCGCTGGGTGGGGGGGGGGGGGGGGGGGGGAAGGAATCTGACCCCTCCTGGATTTTCTCAATAACTTGCGAACTATGATAGATATCAGTGTGAAACTTTCAGTACTTTATGCTGAATAAATTCTACGTCTTATCACCAAATTGCAATGCAATTGATGTAGTATTGTGGGAGATAATGACGTTTTAATCACGTCATGTCATGCCATTTTTGGTGGAAAAACGATAAATGTTTGAACAATCGTAAAAATAGAGTTTTGAAGCAAATTGCAAAACAAAACGTCAACAAAAGGAAATGGCATTCTCGTCAAAATAGTTATCTCGGATTTGCAAAATTTTGTGTTTTTGACCCCGAAAAAATAAGATATTTTATTTTGGAAAAAAAAATCAACTTTTTTTTTGTGTAAAGTGAATTTCTTAAGCTCAAATACCAAAAAAAGGTGACCGGTCCAAATCCGCGGAGGGAAAAATGCCACAAAAAGATGCCCCCCTCCCCCGGAGAGAGGCTGGATCCGCCAGTGCATTTATCACCAGGTAAGCATATTTTATTTTAATTGAATACCTATCAAGCGAAAAATGACATGGAAATACTTAAATCAGGGTGGGAAACATTTCTTGACTAGGGAGGGGGGGGGGGGGGGGGTAGAACGGCTCACTGGGAGGGAGGGGGGGGGGCATTTGCCCCCCCCCCCAGTTAACATGTTAAAATAGGCCCTGCTGAACACCAATAGTATGAGACTGGTATTTTGGCAGGTATTTTACCTATGGTACCAGTACTTTCATAGTCAAATAAACATAATTGAACACAGGTGATTTTGAACCTTTTTGCGTGCAATCGTCTAAGCATGACACTTATCAGGACACTAATGTTCAGATAAAATATTGCACATACATGCTCAGACTTTGTGTTGATAAATATTTGCCACCCAATAGTGGACACCCTCCCTACACCCTAATGGTGGACACCCTCGGTAATTTCTGAGCACCCTCTGGGAATTCAGCCTGGCTCAAGCTAGGGGCCTGGGGTTACCGATTCTTGGTCAAGTAATATTTATATTACTTACAGATGATCAATGTAAAAAGAAATACTAACTACAAAACAAAGTGCTGTCATCACTTTCCCTATTATGATTATGTGTCACATGATCGGGTAAAAGTCCAACCTTTGGACACGTCCTAACCTCAGATTTTGCATGCAATCAGAGTGCAGACGATACTGACGCACAGTGCTTTAGTGTGTCTGTATTGTTTACATTCTGATAGCATGAAAAGGCTCACTCTGAGGTTAGGTGTGTCCGGGGCTACAACAGTTGTTGACCGTACAGCACACCATACATGCCAAATGCTATTTCCTCATTACCTAATATCAATGAATAATGAATATAGGTACAAGTTCTATACTTCAATTTGCATTTTTGTCCTAATTATTTTTAAAAGCTTTCATTCAACAGTGGATAATTTTACTAAACCAAAATCATTTTGAGCAAGTAGGTACTTACCAACGCAGGATTATCCATCTTCCTATACTCTGACTCTTCATTAATCACCAAATATCCATGTTTCAAAACCAAAGCAAATTCAAACAATGGAATCGAATAGTCAAACAAGTTCAACTTCAAGCTAATCAAAGCCATACATATAAAGTAGAACCGTCCCTGCTGCGCAGTATCTGCCATGACGTCACCAATGGCATACTTATATCCAACATAGCAAGCTAAATATATGCAACACTACTTTGCAAGTGACATACGGCTTGTCTATCTAGTTATCCTGGTGACATATATGTAAGGTACATCATCAATAATGCATGTTAGACAGTATCAAGTCTCTTATTAATGACAAGGGAACTCACAGGGATCCAAAAAGTAATTTACCGGTGACGTCACCGTGGGCATTTATTGAACAGCTTATAGGCATTAGGATGACAACGGCCTGCAAGCTAATCACACAGTCTGATGGTAACGCCACCCTTGCTTGAGGTGGCGTTACCATCAGAATCTTGAGATATCTCTTGGTAAACCTCAAACGACCAAAACAATCTCTCATATTTCGCAAGGGGCCGGATAATTTCGTGAGGTATTTCCCAAGACAAACGGGGCCGCTGTTAAAATGCTGGCCGGCGGTTCGCGGCCCCTATGTTAAAGCAATGGAAGTGGCCCACGCCACGATCGCGGCCCAGAACGTTAGAGACATTTTAGGACACGTATTTTTGGCGATGATGATTTCTATCCGATACAAATATATCGGCCGAAGGTTGGGGGTGGTGGTATTTGGGGTTCACAACTAGCAATAATAAAGAAAGAAACTTGGCAGCTAATTTGAAAAGTATGTGTTGTTGTGCATTACTCTTTACATAATTGATGACCACAGAGCAAAACAGATTGTTAAATTGGGCCATTTTCGGCCACGGAGCAAGTTCTTGTAGGAAATATTTTGGCGCCCACTATATATAGTAAGTTCGCACTTTTAACACCCCTGGAAGAGCGGGGGGGGGGGGCAACTTGACTAAGAGGGTAGACGAGGTTAGTGACCAGGGGGTGGGGTGGTAGCCGTTTTTACGAGCAGTAAATATTATGCGTGCAATAGCAGTGTATCATATTGCTTTGTGTCTTCTGCGGACTTCAAAAACGTTCTTGAACAAACAAATAGGCAGAATTTTGCGAAGGGTCAAAGAAGAAATAAATTTGAAGACAATTTGTCACAAAAGCTGCCCTTAAACTTAACTACCAATGGTCTTTACGTAAAATGGACATCTATACAACTACTATTGCCAAAATTTGAAGTTTTGAGGGGCTGGAGAAATAATTTTATATTGGGACCCAGGATGCAGAGTCAAAATGAGAAAATATGTCTAGTGTAAAAGGTGGGGTCAAAAGACATGTTGCCCCTCCCCCACCCTTCATTTAAGTCCAAATGTGGGGCGATTGCCCCCCTTGTGGCCGTCAGTATGTGCAGTCTATACTAGTGGCCGGCAATGCTATCGGGGTTGCCTTGCCTTGGGGTTAAAATCATAATTTGGTCTTACCCCTGTGGGTTTTATTTTGCCCCTCTCGGGGTCGGCAACCCCAATAAAATTTGGGTCGCTGTATCGCGCACGTGACCTGCGAGTATCAAGTCTGTGTCCCCAACCAGGGGCGCAGCCAGGCCTTCAGAAGGGGGGGGGAGGGGGCAAGCCCTGGGAGAGGCCCCCACCCCCAAAAATACCCCTGGATATGAAAAACTCTACGGATTTCGGCCACTTTATTTTGTGAGGTCCCCTTTTTAACAATTTTCTTTGTCTACTTTTGATGAGCTGGATTGGACCAAGACCCTCAGTAGGCATTGTACTGAACGCATTACTAATTTGTATTGTTACGTACAGGAGAGAAAACATATCTTAGCTGACAACAGGTGGGGGTCGGCTTTTGATTGTGGGGGCGGCTGAAATGACGAAAAATGTACCCCCATTTTGAGACGTATATTTTGATACGATCCTTGTATACGTGATACGTGATACGGCCTTTGCAGCATTTTTGATGTGGATTTTCATGTTATAGTAGGTAGGTATGTACTTGTTAGTCGAAGCGGCGCGAAATTTTTACGGTTTTGCCTGCTAAAATCCAGAAATATAGGCGGTGGGCCTTGTAGCTCGGATAAAAAGCTAAAAATGCTATTCATTCAATTCAGCGTTACGACGAACCGATGATGATGACTATGGCTTCGTTATGACGATGACTATGGCTTCGTTATGACGATGACTACCGATGTGACGCCGGGAAGCGGTGTGAAAATGTTAATTTTAGGTCCTGGAAAACGAAATGTTAATATTGGAACCAGACCGTGAGGTGAGATGGCTTGGGGAGGTGGTCCTGGCCTGTTTCCACTATTAGCTCTTCGGTCCAGCAAATTATGCACCGCTGGAGCAGCTTACGGGTGCCGATCTCCTCGTCTTTGCATTCGCGTCGCCTTTTCGGAACTCGGCAAACTAGCTAAACATGTAGCCTTCTTGAAACTTAAAAGTGAATATTTTATTAAGGGAATGGGCCCTGGGGCCAGCAATTACCGCCAAGGAGAGCCTCTGCCAGACAGTTAATCAAATTATTTTCCTCATTTTCCAAATTCGTATAAGCAATTGTGATACTTGTGTCATGCCGCAAAGCGGCGCGAAATTTTCCAGTTTTTGACACTCTAGATAGCTGGATTTTGACTGCACTGCAAAGGCAATTTTTACGATAAATGGTTAATTATTCCTGCAAAAGTTATTGTTGGTGGTGGTGGTGGTGTTGGGGTGAGTGGGGGGGGGGGGGGAGGGGTCGACTCCCCCCCGCCTTCTAAAAGCGGGGGGGGGGGGAGTTTGCCCAGACCTCCCCCGTCTACCATCCCGTCGGCGACGCCCCTGGCTGACAAATATTCCAGCACACACTCGCCTGAGAGGAAAATTGTTAAACAAAATTGTACTTCCACCCCCACCCCCCCCCCCCCCCCCCCGAATTCAGAAACGCATCAGACTTATGAAATTACCATTTATAAACCCAAGACAACATTGCACCAGGTGGGTCAGAGTACAGCACATTACCGCTCATTATCACCGCGCCGGCCACGGCTAGCAGGCGCTCCAGCTATAGTAGGCGCTCCAGGCGACGGCTAGCAACCCCTGGGCAGGCTCGAGGGCCCGTTCACAGACTCAATGGTCCTCTGGATAAGCTCGAAAGGGCTCTGAACAGACTCAATGGCCCCTTGGCAAGCCGAGAGGCCCCTGAGAAGACTCTAATAGTCCCTGGACAGGTTCGGGAGGCCCCTGAACGTGAACATACTTTAATGGCCCCTAGGCAGGTTCAAGAGACCCTTGAACAGACTCAATGGGCCCCTGGGCAAGCTCAAGGGCCTCTGGGCAGGCTATAATGGCCCCTGGGCAAGTTCGAGAGCCCCCTGAACAGACTTGATGGGCCTCTGGGAAAACTATAATGGCCCCTGGACAGGTTCAAGAGGCCCCACAACAGACTATAATGGGCCCCTGGCCAGGCTCGAGAGGCCCCTGACATACTCAATGGGGCTCATGGACATGCTCAAGAGGCCACTGGGCAGGTTTTTTGGGGCCCTGAGTGGGCTCAATGGACCCAGGGCATGCTAGAGAAGTCCCTGGGCATGTTTTTGCGCCCTTAAGTGGCCCAATGGGACCCCTGGTTATCCAGGGGTTAAAATTATCCAGGGGCTCGAGAGGCCCCTGGATAATTTTTAGGGCCGTCGGGGGCTCAATGGGCCCCTGGACATGCCCAAGAGTCCCCCTGTGCCGGCTTCGAAAGCCCTTCAGTGTCTCTGAGGGTCCTTGACTTGCACCAGAGTTACCCTTGCCTAGTTTGGGGGCTCCTCTGTGACTTTTTGAAAGCCATTTAGCTAATGCAAATGGTATCTGGGCCAATCTCGGCAGGGCCCCCTGTGACCCGTAAGGGGGGGGGGGCAATTGCCGCCTCTTCCCCTCCCTTCCCTCCCCTGGCTGCGTCCCTGGTACCTAACTAATTCTGGTGAGCGGGTAATTGGACATTGATAAAACCGAATACAATGGCTTTTGGTTGAATTTTCCACTCTTTATGCTTATTTTTAGTCATAACTTTCCATTCCGCACCCAAGCTCCAAAGCAATCCTAGGACCCTGGTCTATGGTGTTCAGGTCCCTAATAGAAGAAGAGTAGTCAGCTGACAGTAATATTACAACAGACTGAAAAGTGGCCTATCTTTGACTGTCTACGAGATGGTCTGGGGGTTCTGGGGGGGGGGGGGGGGGCGACATCCCCTGGTAGGTTCTGCAGCGCAGCGAGCGAATGCGAGCGGTTCATTCTAAATGTGGGTCCCTGGTCCGTAAATGCTGTGCCTAAATGTGAAATCAGGTTTGATTATGTATCGTTTGGGGTCACGTCATGCTTTGGTATTACTGGTACACTTTTCTGTCTGTCATAAATGAAAACAAAATATTCACATTAAATGAAAAATATTGCTTAGGAGTTAGGACATGCCCTTTCTTCTATAAGGACCTCAAGAACATGACAATGTCTTTAATCTTGCATCAGCTAAAGAGTAGCTTATCAGAGTTTCTGCAACTTTATTTTTTCCATGTATGATCAATATTTAACAGAGTATAAATATAAATATTGCTTCAACGAGCGATATTTCCAATTGTGTTTGACCTTTGGGCGAGTTTGACCATAAACCCTGTTGCTGTTGCTGGAGAGCAATTTTCCAACTTTCGATTAGGTAGGAGAACCATAGTCTATTTTTACCACCCCTGCTGGTATAAAGGCACGTTGGTGCCCCTTCATAGCCCAAATGACGGGAGGGATGAAGGAACATTTGTTGGCATAATTTAGCAATTTTAATTTAGCATCATTTCGCGATTTTTTTTATTCTCCACCGACCAATGCTTGTGATTTCATGGCGGAACCGGGCCATTGTTTCCCCCTCCTGGATTCAAGGAGGCACGGTGCCCCGGTATCTCCCCTCGCCCCACAGTGCCGCCTACGGGCACGATGGTGCCCCTGGCACACCGGCGCCGTCGTGGCCCTGGTACGCCGGCGCGGTAGTGGCACTGGTACGCCGGCGCGGTGGTGTCCCTGGTACACCGGCGCGGTGGTGCCGCTGGTGCCGCTGGTGCCGCTGGTGCCGCTGGTGCCGCTGGTGGTGCCCCTGGTACACCGGCGCGGTGGTGCCCCTGGTTTACCGACGCGGTGGTGCCCCTTCTCGGCTCAAGGGAGGGGGGGGGGGGGTCATGAACCCCGTGACCCCCTCCCTGGCTCCGCCACTGTATCCCATTGGTAATGGCTTACATATTCAGAAGGCTGCTGCTGATCCATGCCCTCATATTACGCCATGTGGAAGTCATGAAGTAGGTACACAATGGAAGGAGGCACTTTTTATTCATGAAGTTAGAAATACCATATAACGGCAGCAGTTTCGGCCCGTAAAGCTCTCTCATCCATTAGGGGTTGGGATGAAATTACATATATTCGAAATAATTACGAGCGAGCGCGAAGCGCTCGCCCGTCCTTCCGTGGTATATGGGAAAAATCTGATTATGAGCTGCCCGGCCCGGCCCGGCCCAGCCCGACCCGACCCGACCCGACCCGACCCGACCCGACCCGACCCCAGCCGACCCGACCCGACCCGACCCGACCCGACCCAACCC
>JAXIVJ010005553.1:0-73078 GCA_036785665.1 Chirona hameri
ATATATATATATATATATATATATATATATATATATATATATATATATATATATATATATATATATATATATATATATATATATATATATATATATATATATATATATATATATATATATATATATATATATATATATATATATATATATATATATATATATATATATATATATATATATATATATATATATATATATATATATATATATATATATATATATATATATATATATATATATATATATATATATATATATATATATATATATATATATATATATATATATATATATATATATATATATATATATATATATATATATATATATATATATATATATATATATATATATATATATATATATATATATATATATATATATATATATATATATATATATATATATATATATATATATATATATATATATATATATATATATATATATATACATATATATAGGTGAAAAAACCTCGAGGCTGACACCGACAAAGAGCCAGGCTAACTAACTTCCATTTTTCGCGCTCTTATGGCAAATTACTCTAAAAATAAGGTTTTTCTCATGCCTCGGTGACTAACAACATTTATAAAAATCGGCACTCTGGCACATTTTGTAAACATACAACACATTGTGTCAACACGCACCACATTGTGTCAACACACATCACACTTTGTCAACACAACACCATTTTGTGATCGTTACAATGAGTGCTACACACACTAACGGATCCGGGGGGGGGGGGGTAGCGTCCATGCCCCCTCCCTCCCCCCAAAACGCCTGAAATGGGCACAAAATTTAGACATTTCCTGATATAGAAGACAATCTAAGCATCTTTTACTAAGGAAGCAAGCGATATCCGATGAGTTTTCTGAATTGTGTGACAATTTTTGGGTTTTTCTCCCCCCCCTCACAACCACTCGTGCCCCCCGCAAACCACCGTTCTGGATCTGCCAATGGCTTCACATAAAGATGGTGGTGTCTGAATAATTGTACTCCAGAACCTTGTGACATTGCATCATCTACTGATATTTGTTGTACCTATTGTTACAAGGATGCAAGAATAAGAATGCAAGAATATGTTTGGAATTGGATGCAAGCATATGTTTCCAAATTCAATGATGACATCACTTGCCACTAGCGGATCCAGGGGGGCCATGGCGGCCATGGCCCCAAAACCGCCTGAAATCGGCACAAAATTGACACATTTTCTGATATAGAAGACAATCTAAGCAACTTTTACTAAGGGAAATTTGTTTTAAATCAGCTATCAATGCATCAGCAAGCGAAATCCGATGAGTTTGCAAAATTATGTGATATTTTTTGGAATTTGCCCTCAAACCACCTGTGCCCCCCCCCCCCCCCACCACCGTTCTGGATACGCCAATGTCACTTGCTGCTTTTTTATGATTTTAATTTTAAAATTTATGAGCCTGACCGACGGATTACCAACTCGGTCACAACATTTTGTCGGTTACCAAAATTTTGGCAACCGATTGACACCACTAATGACAATACGGTAAATATTTATTCGTGGCCTACTATCTGAATGACAATAAATATCACGATGGTTTAAGTTCATTATCAATTGAAGCATGAAAGTAGTAATCAAGCAAGCATGAAAGTCTTACAAAAATGACTTTGACCAAATAGGAGGTAAGTTTATCATATCAACATATTAACATGACGGTGAAGACCTTATGTCCTCCCTACCTTCCATCGTTTCTGAGGTATTACCGGTACCTAATGTATGTGTTTTAAATGCTTTTTATGCGTATTATAAGTGCCTTAGTTCGAGCCCTCTCGCGTAAGTGCTGTGGTATCCTAATTGCCCTTTCCCACCTTCGTCATTACCTTCCTCCCGAGACTCTTCCTGAAATCGTTACAGCCTTGGTCATCTCGCACATCCGCTACTGCCTTGCAGTATATGGGAACGGCACTGCCAATAATCTTGCCGCTATCCAAAAGATTGTGAACTTCGCTGCCCGGGTCATCTCAGGCAAGCGTAAATTTGATCATGTGTCTGATGTGCACTCGGCTGGCTCGAATCCCCCAACTTTCCCACTATCAGTCCTTATGCCTTCTTCACAAAATAATCAGTGGCAGAGTACCTGAGTGCATCGCCCGCCAGAGCTGTGCCAACCGAGACAATCCTGCTCATGCCCGCTCAACCCGACAGGATCATCTCCTACAGTTACCCGCTATCCGCACAGAGGCCGGGCGGCGTCAATTTATGTACAGGGTCCCACAGCAGATAAACGAGTTGCCAGCGGACATTCGGGGCTTGAAGGGAGCGCACTTTAGATCAAGGCTGAAGGATTACCTGCGTGATCTCGGTGGCTCTTAATCCGTGTGTTTTTAGTGTTTTAGGTTTTAGTGTCATTTTAGCATTCATCCGTTTTTGTCATGTTTCTTATAGTCATGCCATAGTTGGCCTGTGTATGTCTGCGTTCGGTACGAGTGTGAATGTTTTACATGCATGTCATTGTCCCATTTTACTGACGAGAGGGCCGTAATAGCCACAGTCGATGTGGATGGCCTTTAATGAAGTACTACTACTACTACTACGTATAACGTGCTATTCATATAAGTGCATTGGTTCTCGAAAACCTGGTCTGATAAAACGTAACTGATGTCATATTCGTGTTCAGCGCCTCAGGTTACCTTATATTCAGGTGGTTTGGGGTCGGAACTTTCGGATACCTACCTAACTATTTTTGTTTACCATTGGCCATCACTTCCACAGAGGTGGGCACTATTTGAAATATAACTATTTGAAATACTATTTCAAATAGAAAACACTATTTTATTTTCTATTTCAAATAGGCCATCGCATAACTATTTTCTTTTCTTTTTGAAATACCTATTTTTGAACTATTTACTATTTGCAAAAAGTTCAAATAGTTTCCTGCTTCCATTATTCATTATCACACTGATATCCATTATCATCTAAATTCGGCTCTATCCGGGAGCGGGTCTCACGACTGTATCAGCAGTGACAAGGAGAGACGTTCAAAGTCGATTCGTCGTGGTACGGCCTGCATGATTTTAACCCGATATGTCGCGGCCGCTCTTATCCCTTTGTCGCCCTTTCCTACACGTTCCGCTGGCATTTTGCTGGCAATTCCACGCGGCTAAGATACCGAGTTGCGGTGTGCCCGCCATGTCATGCGCGTGAGTGCCATACAGACTAGTAACGACTATCTGTGTTTAGTCGACACAAGTCTGAATCAACAGCCAAATAACTGACTCGACTCTTAACTCAACTGACTCGACTTTTTTTAGTCGACACAAGTCTGAATCAACAGCCAAATAACTGACTCGACTCTTAACTCAACTGACTCGACTTTTTTTAGTCGACACAAGTCTGAATCAACAGCCAAATAACTGACTCGACTCTTAACTCAACTGACTCGACTTTTTTTTAGTCGACACAAGTCTGAATCAACAGCCAAATAACTGACTCGACTCTTAACTCAACTGACTCGACTTTTTTTAGTCGACACAAGTCTGAATCAACAGCCAAATAACTGACTCGACTCTTAACTCAACTGACTCGACTTTTTTTAGTCGACACAAGTCTGAATCAACAGCCAAATAACTGACTCGACTCTTAACTCAACTGACTCGACTTTTTTAGTCGACACAAGTCTGAATCAACAGCCAAATAACTGACTCGACTCTTAACTCAACTGACTCGACTTTTTTTAGTCGACACAAGTCTGAATCAACAGCCAAATAACTGACTCGACTCTTAACTCAACTGACTCGACTTTTTTTAGTCGACACAAGTCTGAATCAACAGCCAAATAACTGACTCGACTCTTAACTCAACTGACTCGACTTTTTTTAGTCGACACAAGTCTGAATCAACAGCCAAATAACTGACTCGACTCTTAACTCAACTGACTCGACTTTTTTTAGTCGACACAAGTCTGAATCAACAGCCAAATAACTGACTCGACTCTTAACTCAACTGACTCGACTTTTTTTAGTCGACACAAGTCTGAATCAACAGCCAAATAACTGACTCGACTCTTAACTCAACTGACTCGACTTTTTTTAGTCGACACAAGTCTGAATCAACAGCCAAATAACTGACTCGACTCTTAACTCAACTGACTCGACTTTTTTAGTCGACACAAGTCTGAATCAACAGCCAAATAACTGACTCGACTCTTAACTCAACTGACTCGACTTTTTTTAGTCGACACAAGTCTGAATCAACAGCCAAATAACTGACTCGACTCTTAATCAACTGACTCGACTTTTTTTAGTCGACACAAGTCTGAATCAACAGCCAAATAACTGACTCGACTCTTAACTCAACTGACTCGACTTTTTTAATCGACACAAGTCTGAATCAACAGCCAAATAACTGACTCGACTCTTAACTCAAGTGCTGTTAAAAAAATGAATCGACTCGAGTCTTGACTTCTTTTTCTTTTCTTCTTTTTCTTCTTTTCTTTTTTCTTCTTTTCTGAGTTTTCTGAGTCTTCTTGTTTAATTGCATCGACTCGACTCTAGACTCAAATGCTGCTTTAAAAAAATTGAATCGACTCGACTCAAAAATATATTGAGTCGACACAATTTGACTCATTATCACAAGTTGAATTATTACTTGATGCTGACCGTGCGGGGGAGGGTGTCACCAGAATCGCATTTTATATAGTATAAACTGGTTTGCTCACGCCCCCCCCCCCTGCTGGGGGGGGGGGGGGGGCGTGGGGGCGTGGACCCAGTGGCCCCCTTGGCTATGTCCCGGTTGTAACAGACTCAAATTTGTTTGAGTCGACTCAAGTCTGACTCACAGCCGAATAACTGACTCGACTCTTGACCCAAGTGCTGTTTTGAACAAATTGAATCGACAAAATGTCCGACTCATGAGTCGATTCGTGACTGAACTCTGAGTCGATTACGAGTCTGGTGCCATACGTACCTGATTACTGTTGGTGTTCCAGTTATACAATATACATTCGGATGGAAACACTGCCTTTTAAAACAAGGTTTTCCACCGGATTTAGCTCTATTTTTCTGTGGAGCTTTCTGAACGCATTCTCATACGTTCCACCTACAACTGCAACTCTAATTAACTATTGCATGAACAATTAACACGAAAACAGACGGGGTAAGACGAGTAGCCGTCCCCCTTGAGGTTTTTCGTGAAGAGCGCAAAGCTATTTGCCCATCAATTGCCCATATTTTATGAACGTATTGACCTCTGTTCATCTCAGGTCAGGTCAGGTCACTTGGTCACGTCAAGAGACCGGTGACCCATGTTTAAAGGTCGTGCCACAGGGCACAGTCACAGTGTTGGACTGATCGGTTTAAAACCCACAGGATTTAATCCGATCATTTGTACCTTCTATTCTGTTATCTCGGATTTGGTCTTACATTGGTTACGTAAGGTCACGTCGGTTTGGTTACCTCCATATTACAAATCAACGGGGTACGTACAAAATGCGTAGAAATATACAGCAAATTGCTGAAGCTGTCTAATTTTCGCCAGACGCACCACTCTTGTACCAAATGCAATGATCCATGTCAAATTGCTGTCCTGTGATCTCTACGAAGTCAACTCAGGTGACCCCGTGTCATGAGTAGTTTTCAATGCAACAACTTCTCGCCCAATCAAGGTAGATCAATAGAGGTTTTACGATTGTGTTGGTTGTGTTTGTCTCGTCGAGACTCTTCAATTTATGCGAAACATGGCCTTGATCTGACTTGGGATCAGGTGTATTTTGACATATGACCTAGCTAGGTTACCCTACATGTCATCCAATACGGCTCGATGAGACGAATTCCAAAACTAACCAAATACACCAAACACGATTTAGCCTTTTTATGGAACGTTTGAAGTTTAACAGTCTCTCCTGACCTAACTGCTGAACTAAGATAATATTTTATGTAACTTTGCAGACAGAAAAATTGATTGACTTTTCAATGTCTTCCCTAGGCTTCTTTAGTTCGAGATAAAGACGGTGTTGTTAAGGACACCTATATATGACGGAAATTTGACCTTAAGTGACCTCTGGTGACCTAAACCTAAGAATGGCTAAAATACTTGTATTCGATAGAGCTTGACACTAGCTATCCAATGCCCTTTTCGCTTGTTCCTACTTTGCATGTTTTTCGAGATCTAGGGTATCGAGGGTATCCGCTTCCCCATTTCGTTCGAAGTTGAAGCAGACGTCCGTCAATGCGCGGGGTGAGTGCCACTATGCCGGAAATTGAATAATCTAAATAAAAATATTATAGAATTTATTATTTATTATATAAACCAACCAATAACAAATACCTGGATTATATTTCTCCCGATAAATTTAACCTATTGCCCGAGTAACTCTGAACTGCAGCCGTGGCGACATCGTTGTGTGTGTTGTGGGGAAACCATTTAGATAATATCTTAAAATAGTCTATAAAATTTGATAAATACTATTTTATTTTATATTTGAAGTAACTCAAATGAAAAATATTTACATTTATTTGAAATACTTTCTTTTGACTATTTTGCCCACCTCTGCTCTTCCAAAGCATCTCCCTGAAATATTACAAGTTTGGTGCCATTTCCACAAAAGAAAGTTTGAGTGATATGATTGCTCGTTTTAGTGTTCTGAAACGCGATACCAGAAAATAAGATTCGTTTTACGGGAACACAATCACTGCTACGGGAACACAATCACTGTTACGAGAACACAACACTGGCAGATCTAGGGTCCGAGAATGGGGGGGAGGAAATTTCGCTCCGCTTCAGCAGCAGGGTAGTGGTGTCGGGTTCTCAAAGAGAAAGTCATTGACCGGGGGGGGGGGGGGGGGGGGATTTGTATTCTTCCTAATTATCACTTCTTACAGCCAATGCAGCGCGGGCGGGGTATTGAATGTCCGCCATGCTCCTGTGGGGGTGGGGGGGGGGGGGGGGGGCATTTGTCCCTGATGCCCCCACTCCTCTGGATTCGCCAGTGGTAAAAACCAGACAAACCCAATTTTACCTCTTCTGTCGCTTTCAAACATTTTTTGCAGCTTAGTTCATGCTGAGTCTGATCTTGACTATAGTTGGAAATGCAAAAAATTGTGAGACCTCTACTCATAGCACCCATAAAAATGCACCGGGATAAGTACCTAAGCATGGTGCAAAATGGATGTCAGATTTAAAATTGGTACCTGAAATTACTTGAGTCTGGATATGACCTGAGGCCAAAGTAGCCATCCCAAGCTATAGTAATTTAAAATAACCTTGACAATGAAAAATATTAACTTTACCTACAAATTCACAAAGTGTGAATTTTATTTGGCTACATGTTTACAGGGAAAAGGAATACAACGATACCCAAGTACCAGTCACAATTCCTCGAATACTGTCGAAATGTGTTCCACGCACGCTATTCAGCGCTATAAACTTTGGCGCCAAAACGCGAAGTTTTTGAACTTACGTTGGTTGCAGGAATCGCTCCAGATCGAAAATAGCGCCAGACGCGCCACGCATATTTGGAAATATCGAATATAAAGTGAAGGCCCATCATACTTAGAGACAATGGCGTACCGAGTATCAACTATCAGGCCATGCAGGCCATGACCTGGTCCTTTGGACCCGAGGCGCCCATGCAAAGCTGGCGCCCCTCCGATCAGTCAAGACGCCCCTCTGGCCAGTGACGGCGCCCACTCCGGCCAGTGAGGACGCTCCCCCGGCCAGTGACGGCACTCTTGTGGCCAGTGACGGCGCCCCCGGCCAGTGAGGGCGTCCCCTGCCATAGACGGCGTCTCTCCGGCCCGTGACAGCGCCCCTCCGGCCAGTGACCACGCCCCTCCGGCCAGTGACCACGCCCCTCCGGCGAGTGACGGCGCCTCTCCGGCTAGTGACGGCGCCCCCTCCGACTAGTGACTGCCCCTCTTTGGCGAGTGATGGTGCCCCTCCGGCCAGTGACTCTTCTTCCGCACAGTGCGGAAGGAGAGGCGCCCCCCCCCCCTGCAAAATTTAGCCAATATTGGTGGCGGCCCTGTCGATCGGGTGGCGCCCCTCAAGGCAATGACCTGGTCCTTTGTGAATTTCTGCTTACTCCATTGCTTAGGGAGCCATAAGTCAGTCAACGCTCAAGATATTACTTTGACATTTGGTTTGGGCATCGTCCATACTTGGTTCTCCAATATATATTCCGGCCTTTTCATATGATTTGATATTTTATATGATTTTACGAAGAAAAACAAATTGGAGAAAAAAATCCACCAATTCAAAATTTCCAAACATGTTCAAAAACCGGAATATGTATTGGAGAACGAAGTATAGACAATACCCATACCGAATTTCAAAGCAATATCTTCCGTTTTGGCTGACTTATGGCAACTTAAAGGAAATAGTTCACCTTCGGAAATTTTCAGAACACGATTTTATTATATTTTTTAATACAGTTTCTTTTTTTTCTTTTCAAAAATGGTCCTACATCGCGCCAATTCAGGACAGAAGGTCGTAAATTATTAATGTTATGGTGTGCGTTATTGGTCTGCGCATGCTCAGACCAGTGCTGGCACTCTCAGACGGTACGGTATATCATATATGCGCCGCATTCCTGGGTCTCATTGCTCTCGTCGCCTCGGACTCCCATCCTGACCTGCATGCGCCTCCTTCTTCGCCTCCGCCGTCTCAGCAGTAGAAGCAGCAGTAGCACAGCGTAGCCCCCCCCCCCCCCCAGTCTCTGCGCCGCTCTTTCTAGAGCCGCGCAGCGGACTTGATCACTGCCCCCGCTCCCTTCCCCGGTCCCTGTGCCGCTCTGTTCAGAGCCGAGCACAGCCTCATAGAATTTTCGCCTTCTAGTCTTCTCGCCTTCTAGTCTTATCGCCTTCTAGTCTTCTCGCCTTCTTCACTTCGTCTTCAGCCTATCTTCGTCTCCTCGCCCGGTCTCCGCGCCGCTCTGTTTAGAGCCGCACAGCTGTTGTCGACTCTTCGCCTCATCTCTCCAAATCGTCTTCTCGTCGTCTTCTGGTCTCTTCCTTCAATTTTATGCCAGCTTTAAACTTTCGGTAACTGATCAGGGTATAGCACTGCAGCCCCTCTCCCACCCTCGTGTGGTGTATGGAACAGGTTTACGCCCTTCAACCACGATCATTGATCGCCCATAAGGTTCACTTTGCCGCCCTTAAGGTCACACTTTAATTCACTACTACAACATACTCCCTTAAGGTCACACTCTAATCTACCACAACACACTTCCTACATCTAAACACTTAACTCGCCTTCAGCTCTTGATTAAAACTTAACCTTTCATCAACTAAACTTAAACCTAAATTGAACTTAACCTCTCCTAAGATGGCCATGGCCGTCCGCCCGCCTCCCGGGCCTCCCCCTCTCTCTCCTCATCCAACCCCGACCTCTCCCATGGACACCCGCCCCGGGGCCCGGCTTCCCCAGGACAACACCCCCCGGAAGGCCCGGCCTTCTTGCTCATAAGAAGGACCGACGGGCAGTCCATGTCGGGTGCGAACCCGTTCGCCATCCGCAGATTCTTCATCCAGCTCTGTGGGGACGTCGGTGACGTCACCATCCTTCGATCGGGAGCCATGCTAGTGCAGACCCTGTCTGCACAGCAGAACGTGGAAATACTCCATCTTTCCGCGTTCATGGGCAAGGCATGCGCAGCCAACGTCGCTGACCGCATGAACTCGATCGAGGGTCTAATATACTGCCCTGACATTGCCAGGTGCAGTGAGGAGTCTCTCCTGACGGAACTGGCCCCACAAGGGGTGACAGAGGTCCAGCGCCTGAGAAGCAAGGACCCGATGAACCCAAACCCACTCATCCGGCTCAGGTTCAGGGGACAGGACCCTCCAGACCGAGTCTACTGCGGCTATTTGAAGGTGGTGGTCCGGAAGTGGGTCCCCGGCCCGCGTCAATGCAATAAGTGCTGGCGCTTCGACCACTCCAGGTCCAACTGCCGGGAACGCAGCCCTGTCTGCGGCGGCTGCGCTGGGTCGCACCGGACCGAGGAATGCTCGGGAGAAAACCGCCGCTGCAGCACCTGCGACGGCCCCCACCCAGCGTGGGACCGCAAGTTCCCGGCCTGGGGAGCCGCCAAGGAGGACGCCCGAGCCCGACAGGCGGAGGCCCCCTTCCTCCCCGCCCAAGCCCCCAGTCAGTGGCCGCCCCTGCCGAGCCACACCCCACCAGGACACAGTCCCGATATGGAGGTGCGTCCGTCACGCCCTCCTCTCCCCCCACCTGGCCCGCAGCACCCTGCGGTGCACGCCCTCCCAGCTGACCCGCCGGAGACAGCAGGACCGCCATCGCCGACGGAACCTCTCTCCCATTCCACAGACTCAGACGACAGTGAGTCTGTGTCGTCCGAGCCGGCTCTCCGAGCTGACCCCTCTCAGCCGGAGCAGTCTGAGCCTCCCTCTCCCGACACAGGGTCCACATCGGACGTGTCCCTTATCCGCGCCGTGAACCGCCGCGTCAGCCGGTCACCCTCCATCTCCATCTCCATCTCCATCCAATCCTTCCGTACATACTCCCCGGCTCAGAGTGCCTCTCGGCCCTCCCGCTCCCGTTCTAGCTCCCTGCCCTCCCGCTCTCCCTCCCCTCCCTCCCAGTCCAGCCAGGATCTCCCGGTAACCGATCACACACGCTCTCCCTCTCCGTCCCCCTCGGAAGGGCGGCTCACCCGAGCATCAGTCAGGCGCGGTCTGGATGGTTTTCCTAAATGAACTCAAACCAAGCTGAATTTTTACTTCAATGGAACACTCGATCATTAATATCCCATTGGGGAGAATTCAAAAACTATATGTTACATAACAAACCGTTGATAGCTGCCGTCCAAGAAACGCATTTCATTGATACTGATTCTCATAATTATAACTTTAACATCAGAGACTATTGCTTATATACACATAACATAAATGAACAGCCGCGCCAGGGCGGTTCAGCCTTATATGTGTCAAATAAACTTCTACATCATCAAATAAATATCCGCACCACACTTAATGTGGTCGGTATTAAAGTAAAAATAGCACACCTTGATCTAACTATATTATCTATCTACCTCCCTCCAACTCACAATATACCCCCCGACCTTGTCTCTGAACTATTCTCCCAAATCCCCTCCCCGTGTTTACTATTAGGTGACTATAATGCCCACAACAGAGCGTGGGGCTGTAACAACAACAACACACGAGGCATACAACTCTTAAACATAATGGATGAACATGATTTAATACACATAAATAATCTTATTCCCACTCACACACATGTCCACAATGGCGAGGTCACTCACTCCGTCATTGACCTCGCCATCACTAACCCACACATCGCGACCTTATTCACCCAATGTGTAGCAGATGACACCTTGTTTAGTGACCACTATCCCATTCATTATCTACTAGAAGTCCCTTCTGGACAACTAAATTTTAACTTCGTCCCCAGATGGAATTTCCGCAAGGCGGATCGGACATCTTTCCAAACACATATAGATGAATCTATTTCATCTAACCCTCCCCCTGACATTAACACTTTTCTAAACACCATTTTAACATCAGCGCATCAAAATATCCTCCATACCCATCCCCCTACGGGACATCGAAATACCCCTTGGTGGAATTCCGAGTGCCAACGAGCAGTGGCCCTCCGGCGCCGGGCGATGCGAGCGTTTAAACGATGAATCTGCCGAGCACACGAGGAACAGGCACGGAGAGCCCGCTCTGAAGCGAAAAACATTATACTAAAAGCAAAAACAGAAGGTTGGGAAACATTCTCAAATAACTTTAACCGTTTTACTTCATTATCAAAAATATGGTCACTTATTAAATGTTTCTCCAATAAACGCTATTACATTACAAAATACCTCACCTACGAATCAACAACATACACTACATTGTACCTTTAGAAGTAGCAACACAATTCGCGGAACACTACTCCAACACCTCTTCAGCACAACAATACTCCCCACAACTCACCACAACACTCGACAACACACTGTCCTCCCTCTCATTTAACTCAAACAACACAGAGCGATACAACACTCCTTTCACATCTCATGAGCTTTCGTTAGCCATTAGCAAATCCGGGAACACTTCAGTTGGGCCAGATCAGATTGCATACCCATTTTTCAAAAACCTTACTGAATCTGGTCTCACAGCACTTTTATCGGCCTTAAATCAACTTTGGGAAAATAATTCGTATAGCTGGCGCTCCAGCACTCTAATACCTATTCTAAAACCTCGAAAACTCCCCTCTGATCCTTCTAGCTACCGTCCTATTTCCCTTACCAGCTGTGCCTCAAAACTCATGGAACGAATGATTAATGTTCGAATAAGAACGTACCTCGAATCAAACCAGTTACTTTCACCATATCAAAGCGGATTTCGGCCAGGCCGTTCGACAGCCGACAGCCTTGCTCAGTTAATTGACCAGATCCAGAGAGGCTTTCAAACAAAATCAGTTACCATAACATTATTTCTCGACCTTAAAGCAGCATTTGAAAAAGTAAATAAAACAGCTCTCTTAATTAAACTACATAACATAGGTATTCGTGGCAGACTAGCCAGTTTCACACAGGAATTTATCAAAGACAGAACCTTTAAAGTACGCTGCGGCAATACTTACTCAGCAACATTCAATCAAGACCATGGCCTGCCCCAGGGCAGCGTCCTCTCACCAACGCTCTTTTTAATCATGATAAATGACTTATTTGATAACATTAATAACATTTCTTCTCAATTTAAATACTCACTGTATGCAGATGATATAGCAATCTGGTTTACGCACGACAGTGTCGATCGTGCTCATACTTTCATACAACTAGCATTACAATACATACATGAATGGTGCGAAAAATGGGGCTTGCTAATTTCGCCCTCCAAATCAGTAGCACTTGTTTTCTCTAATCAACATAGACATATTCTTCCCAGACTTCCTCTCCTTATAAACGGAGAAATAATCAAATATGTTAAAGAATATAAATACCTTGGTATCACACTTAACCACAACCTTAAATTTAATCAACATTTTGAAGATGTTAAACAACGCTGTGTAAGACGATTGAACATAATAAAATGTGTTGCAGGCAAAGATTGGGGCGCAGACAGACGGACCCTTCTTCGCCTCTACACTTCCTTAATTCGCCCAATCTTGGACTACAACGGTTTCTTATTTGACAATATAGCCTCTCCAAAAATTGAAACTCTACAAACCATCCAGAACGCAGCCTTACGTATAGCAACAGGCGCTTTACTTACAACAAATATACATAACCTACATATAGAAACAAATATACCTCTGCTTTCCCACCGTCGTAAATATCAATTGCTTCGTTTTTACGCCAAATCATCTACCGGCCAAATAACCCTACCTACCAAACATTAATAAATACTCATACTAATATAAATATCACCGCCGCTCAGCTTAAGCACCCTACGCTAAGTACCTTAGTTGTACGGGCAAAGGCGATTTTTAAAACACAAACATTCTCTATCATCCCAGCGCCCGCCTTCAGGGCGTTCTGGCTTGATCCTACCCCAAAAATACATTTCCTATTCAAAAACCCCAAGAAACTAGTAACGACGGTAGAAACTCATAGTCTGTTTTATGAGTTTATAAGCACACATAATAACTATACATATATCTATACCGATGGCTCCTTAAGCGAAGGCCGAACAGGAGTGGGCCTGACTTCGGCAAATTTCAGCAAGTCTAATCGTCTCTCCGACTTCCATTCAATCTTTACCGCGGAACTTCAGGGAATTTTATCAGCCATATATCAGATCAAAGGTCGCAATATCCAAACAGCAATGATTTGCACTGATTCCTCCTCTTCTTTATTTGCAATTTCTTCATTACACAACTCGTCCCATCCCCTGGCGCACAAAATTCGATCCCTTCTCAACCGTCTCCAGCATTCCAGTCAAGTTGAGTTCCTTTGGGTACCAAGCCACGCTGGTATCAAAGGTAATGAGACCGCTGACACTCTAGCCAAAAACAGCCTTCTTCTTCCACAACGAAATCATCTTCCTTGCCCACTCTCTGACATTTACCAGCACATACATTCGTGCTATCGTAAATTAATACAAAGAGAGTGGGAAGCACTTCCACATTTCCATCTATACCCTATCAAGCCCATTGTAAAACATACTATTTCCAGCGAACAAAATAACAGGCAAAAAGAAAAAGTTCTAGCGAGACTACGGCTGGGACACACATTAATAACACATTATCACATCATGGACAGAGTACCGCCGCCGGTATGTCATAAATGCAACAACAATACAATTTACAGCATAGAACACATGCTCATCGATTGTCCGCATCTTCAGCAGCACCGCGACAAAATGGCACAATACATTCAAAACAACAAACTTACATTAAACTTAGAAACGCTCCTCGGAGACGAACATTTGGATCTGATTGACCTTCTATTCGATTTTCTTAGGAGAACTCAATTAGTTAATCAGATTTAACAGGTTTTTTTGCCCAGCGCAATTTTGGCAACATGCGCAGGGTTTTCCCCTTAGCATAGGCGCTGGTTTTTATTATTCAGGAATTTTTCCAGCTTAAAAACACAACACAACAAGGTAATGCCAGGGAACCAGAGCCAAGGAAACTTGCATCATTGCGTAAGCCTCCTGTTGCGGCAATGACGGCGACCTGGCTCCATAATACACACACTTGCATAACAAGGTCGCACCAGGGAGCCGGAGCCAAGGAGACGCTAGTCTCCTGCAGCGGCAATGAAGACTCCCTGGCTCCAAATGTCCAAATGTATGTATGTATGTAAATATATGTAAATATACGGTGTTTATATTTTCTTAGAACGAAAAACTTAACGTAATGTAGGCCCTTCTCCCTTAGCATTGCACCGGTAGCATAAACCGGAAACGTAAATTTTGATTCCTGGCCTAAATTGCCAGAAGTTACTTTCCCCACCCCGGAAAATGGCTCTAGGCCGCTCCGGGAAGAAGAAGAAGAAAAAAAACAAAACAAAAAAACGCATTCCTGCCACCACCAGCGTCAGTGCCACGCCCGCCATTCCATCTGCGGGAAGTGCGCCGAGACGCACGACACAACTCAATGTGTCGGTGGCGACACCGCAGCCACTCGCTGCGTGTCGTGCGGGGTACCCACCCCGCATGGTTCCGCGACTGCCCTGCCCGAGCGGCAGCCGCCGAAAAGACCCGGGCCCGCAAGGCGCCCCCCCCCCCCCCCACCCCACCTCCCATCCCAGCGCTGGCCCCCAGCGTCTGGCCCCTGCTGCCCCCATCCCACCGAACCCCATCCGTGCCCCCCGTCGGACCTTAAGTGGGTCCACCCCACCGGTGCCACCGCCTGCCCCGACACAGCGGCAGTGTGCACACCCACCGACGGCAGAGCAGGCCGAGTCCCACCCCATCTCAGCCGAGTCCCTTCTGGACTCTGGCAGTGCCCCAGCGGCACCCACTCCCACCCCCGCCGAATCTCTGGCAGAGTCCCCAGTCGGGCCCCCTCTGGACCCCGGGTCCCCGGTCGAGTCCTCTGAGAAGGACTCTGACGACTCGACAGAGGGAGAGACAGACGCCTCTCTAATCAGAGCCGTGACCCGCCAAGTCCCAAACTCCCACCCTCCTCCCCTCTCTGAAGACAGTCGGTCCCTCACCCTCTCCCCGCCATCCCTCTCCTCCCCCACCCCCTTCCCGGCTCCCAAACTCCCACCCTCCTCCCCTCTCTGAAGACAGTCGGTCCCTCACCCTCTCCCCGCCATCCCTCCCCTCCCCCCACCCCCCTTCCCGGCTCCCTGAAGAGAGTTCGACCCCCTCCCCGCCATCCCGGCCACTCTCCCGCCCTGCCTTGCCTTCAAGGTCAAAGAGACAGGAGAGTCCCTCCCCCCCCCCCCCCCCCCAGCTCTTCTGAGCGTAACCGCTACCGCCGCAATTTGAGACGGTTCACAAACAGGAAACAATAAATCACCTCCAATAAAATACTTCATTAAGTTATTTTTGACTCACTGTTAAATCATGTTGCTGCCGACGTGGGGGTTGCGTGTTGGCTGCCGGTGTCTTGTTGCGGGGGTCCCCTGCTGGATCGGCCGCGCGGCAAAGGGTTCTATTCGTTGCGTGGCTGATTTGGCGGGGGATTTCTGCGATGGGACGCCGATGGTTGATGTGCGGTTTTGCGTTGGCGGCGGCATGATTCCCTGCCAAATCATTCGCGCAACGAAAGGTTCCATTGGAATTCGTTGTTCATTTCTTAACGTAACGCTCCTCCCAACCCTCCTCTCCCCTTTACTCCGCTCTTGCCAGAGCCGAGTAATTGAACACCCGCCCCTGATCACAGATGCCGATGCTGCGCTGCGGTGCGGTGGCCGCTGCGCTGCGGTGCAGTGTCCACTCCACTGCGCTGCGGTGCGGTGTCCGCTGCGCTGCGGTGCAGTATCCACCCCGTCCCATGCACTGCGGTGCGGTATTCGCAAACTTTTAACTCCGTGACTTCCATCCCGAGTTAATCACACTTCTTTATGATTTTCTTCATACAACACGATTATAACTATTTATATAACGTAATAACATGGGGTTTTACTGTGCAATTTGGCAAAACGCACAGGTTTTCCCCTTGGCAAGGCTCTGTTTTAAAAAAAAATTATTAGGACTTTTCCCGGCGGAATACACTACACAATAGGTCATTACACAATTCTACTTATTCTACTACTATATAGTATCTTATTTTATTTTATATTATTTTTATTATATTATTCCCAGGCCCAGGGAGCTTCTGGTCGACAGGCATCACCTAACACTTGCTATCACACCCCCACACCTTCATTGCTTGGTCCTTGGTCAGTGCAAGGGCCGGTAGTGCGATTAGGCTCTCGCTCACGGCATCGCACTGACCTACAATAACACTATCACACACACACACACACATCCTGAGTGTGCTCTTAATACCTGAGATAGAGGCCAGATCTTGCAACATAACTCGCTGCACACGCTTGAGGACCGTGTCGCGGCAGTTATAGCACACTCAGAGCACCTACACTACCACACTAGATCCGATTTTGGCACACCAGATCTGATCTGGAGTGTGCTCCAAGGTACGACGACATAACTCGCTGCACACGGTTCCCGGGAGTGTATATTGTATATTCAAAACCATTAGACGGCAGAGAATTGCACCCCCGCGGGACCGGCCGCGGTAGAAGTTATGTTGAGCACACTCCGAGCACCCACACAACCACTGACCAGATCGACCTGGGCCTGTCACCCGCCCCGCCTAATTAGTTAATTTTGTGCTTATTCTTTTATTTTTAATTTTTATTTAGAATCGTTTCTAGTGTGTCTATGTGTGTATGGAATATATTGTGTATGTATGTGTCTCGTGTTTTATTTTAACTTTGACTTTGAACGAAATACTTAACGTAAGATAGACTTTATATTTACTTTGAACAATTCACTTAACGTAAAATAGCTACCCTATTCCCTTGCTTGCTCGGGTTCACATAAACCGATTAACGTAACTCTTTGCCTGGCAAATTGCCAGAAGTAATTTCCCCAAACCCGGGAAATGTCTATAGGCCGGTCCGGGTAAACAAAAAAAAAGAAAAACAAAAAAAAGTCAAATATCTTCGGCTGGAGTCTTTTCAGTCAAGAAAAGTTGCAGATAAGGATTTCTCAACACGGGCTACAAAACTGCTATTTCAGTTAAAAATCCCATGTTGAAGGTGAACTATTTCCTTTAAAGGAAATAGTTCACCTTGGAAATTTTTTACCAAACACGATTTGATTATATTTTTTAATACAATTTATTTTTATATTGTCAAAAATGGCCTTATATCGCGCCTATTCAGGACAGAAGGTCGTACATTTGTATTGTTTATCAAAACTATATGCATACTCTCTGAGTCAGAGTACTGACGTCACGCGAATGTAAAAAATGATTCAGCCAATCAGATTCGAAAGTAGTCGCGTAAGGATAGACTCGCATTGGAGATGTGCCAAACGGCGGTCGGCGTTCGCTTGCTAGCACCAGCTGCAAGCTGATTGGCTGATGGTATAGCCTCTGCCCGGGCTAGAACCAGTACAACATTCTTCCGCCAGCACCGCATTCCTTCGCCAAAAAATCAAATATATTCGGCTGGAAAGTCTCTTCAGTCAAGAAAACTTGCAGATCTGGGTTTCTCCACACGGGCTACAAAACTGACATCTCAGTTTAAAACTAATGTTGAAGGTGAACTATTTCCTTTAAAGGGAAATAATGACCTTTTCCCACAAAAATGGAGTTAGCACTTGAAATCGCCAGACGAGACCAAAATTTATTGTAAATTCATCACATTTTGCATGAAAACTTCCTACCGAAATATATTTCAAGTTATAGTTGATAAGCGTTCCACTCTTTTAACGATCGGTACTTGCAAAGTACTTTTGGTCCTCATCAAACTGCGGGCTTTTCCCGTATTGCTTTTTTACGCAATGGAGTGGAAAATATATTGTGCCTTCTGCTTGTTGTGATTATATGCCCGGCGATCTTCTAAAAATAACAGCGATTGGAAAAAGTGGAAATAAAATGGAAGCTCATCGATGCACATCGACGGCGACCTATTTAGCGTCGGCGATTTGTTTACAAAGTCATTGTCATGCTTCTCGGCGCACTTAACCATTGTGGCGAGTTGTTCCTGATTAGTATACCCAAGTCCCGTAGCGGCTTTGTTAATGACGTCACTGGTGCTATTATTGTGTAGCATTGCAAAATATATCTGATTTTGAGTTGAAAGCTAATTAAATACTTATTCACATTATTGTTTTTAAGTTTGAATTTTCCTGTTAATCATTATTAAAGGTATTTTATCACTGTATTTCATAGTAATTAACACTTCAGAAACTTATGACGTAATAATATTGTATCCAATATGCATTTCCCTCGCCTTTTGCTATTGTGGCGCAGTGCCGAGTGCTTTGCGAATACTTGCTTGCCTGGGGTTCAAATAATTCCGCCCTTATTTCATTCGAGTTGGCATAGTTTGCATGTTGTTGTTATTCATGACTTATACTGATAGTCAGTCATGCATCACGGATGCTTCACGGATCAGTTTGATCGGAAACGTCACAGAGCCTCCAAAAATGCCGCACTCGATGTAAACAATGGTAGGGAAGGACGAATTTGTCAATGACCTTCACGAAGTACACAAGGTACTTGTTTTGTATTTTTTGTCAAACTTACAACTTTGAATTGGGGAATAATTGTATTTAATTCTTAAATTTAAATAAAATAGTTTTAAAACCATAACGGGAGCCTAAGAAATTGTTTCTAACAAAATCAAAAGGTCATTATTTCCCTTTAAAGGAAATAGTTCACCTTCAACATTAGTTTTAAACTGAGATAGCAGTTTTGTAGCCCGTGTTGGGAAACCCCTATCTGCAAGTTTTCTTGACTGAAAAGACTCCAGCCGAAAATATTTGAGTTTTTGGGAAGGAATGCAGTGCTGGCGAAAGAATGTTGTACTGGTTCTAGCCCGGGCAGAGGCTATACCATCAACCAATCAGCTTGCAGCTGGTGCTTGCAAGCGAATCGCCGGCCGCCGGTTGGCACATCTCCAATGCGAGTCTATCTTTACGCGACTACTTTCGAATCTGATTGGCTGAACCATTTTCTACATTCGCGTGACGTCAGGACTCTGACTCAGAGAGTATGCATATAGTTTTGATAAACAATACAAATTTACGGCCTTCTGTCCTGAATCGGCGCGATATAAGGCCATTTTTGACAATATAAAAATAAATTGTATTACAAAATATAATACAATCGTGTTGGGTAAAAAATTTCCAAGGTGAACTATTTCCTTTAAGTATGATGGGTCTGTATTTTGTATTAGACATTTCCAAATATGCACGCGCCACTTTCCCTCCTACTCCCTCCTGGGGGTGGGTGGGGGGGGGGGGGGGGCGGCCACCCCCCGTCGCCCTCTGTATCCGCCCCTGATCCCTACTGCTACCAAAATGCTACCAAATAAAAGAAACACGAACGAGACAAAAACATGTTTAATTATTTCGCAAGAAGTTTTTTTTCGCAGGCAGCACCCATTTTTCATCGCCAGTTTCAGCGGATTTTTGGGGAGGGCTAATTTCTATTGCCGCCCCTGTCGAGCTTGGGATGGGGTGGCTTTAGCCCTTGCCGCCCCCTGGATCCGCCAGTGGCACACAATCACTGTTACCGACACGGCGCGGTGTGGCCAGCTGTGGAGCTGCAACAACAGGCCAGCTGCGGAGCTGCAACAACAGGCCAGCTGTGGAGCTGCAACAACGGCCAGCTGTGGAGCTGCAACAACGGCCAGCTGTGGAGCTGCAACAACGGCCAGCTGTGGAGCTGCAACAACGGCCAGCTGTGGAGCTGCAACAACAGGCCAGCTGTGGAGCTGCAACAACATGCCAGCTGCGGAGCTGCAGCAACAGGCCAGCTGCGGAGCTGCAACAACAGGCCAGCTGCGGAGCTGCAACAACATGCCAGCTGCGGAGCTGCAGCAACAGGCCAGCTGCGGAGCTGCAACAACAGGCCAGCTGCGGAGCTTCAACAACAGGCCAGCTGTGGAGCTGCAACAACAGGCCAGCTGTGGAGCTGCAACAACGGCCAGCTGTGGAGCTGCAACAACGGCCAGCTGTGGAGCTGCAACAACGGCCAGCTGTGGAGCTGCAACAACGGCCAGCTGCGGAGCTGCAACAACAGGCCAGCTGCAGAGCTTCAACAACAGGCCAGCTGCGGAGCTGCAACAACAGGCCAGCTGTGGAGCTGCAACAACAGGCCAGCTGTGGAGCTGCAACAACAGGCCAGCTGCGGAGCTGCAACAACAGGCCAGCTGCGGAGCTGCAACAACAGGCCAGCTGCGGAGCTTCAACAACAGGCCAGCTGCGGAGCTGCAACAACAGGCCAGCTGCGGAGCTGCAACAACAGGCCAGCTGCGGAGCTGCAACAACAGGCCAGCTGCGGAGCTGCAACAACAGGCCAGCTGTGGAGCTGCAACAACAGGCCGGCTGTGGAGCTGCAACAACAGGTCAGCTGTGGAGCTGCAACAACAGGCCAGCTGTGGAGCTGCAACAACAGGCCAGCTGCGGAGCTGCAACAACAGGCCAGCTGTGGAGCTGCAACAACAGGCCAGCTGTGGAGCTGCAACAACAGGCCAGCTGTGGAGCTGCAACAACAGGCCAGCTGTGGAGCTGCAACAACAGGCCAGCTGTGGAGCTGCAACAACAGGCCAGCTGCGGAGCTGCAACAACAGACCAGCTGCGGAGCTGCAACAACAGGCCAGCTGCGGAGCTGCAACAACAGACCAGCTGCGGAGCTGCAACAACAGGCCAGCTGCGGAGCTGCAACAACAGGCCATCTGCGAAGCTGCAACAACAGGCCAGCTGGGGCTGCAAGTTTGTGCTGCTAGCTATAATAGATGTTCGTAAGCTCTAGTTTCAAGTTTCCTCACCAGAGTTTCACAGTCTGCGTTGTGTTCGGACAGCTTAAATACATACAATAATACACTATATACACGGGCTCCGCCACCGGGGGGGGGGGGGGGGGGGGGATGTTCCCCATAACTGCGCAATTGCAGTACACATTCACTTGTATAGGGCTAACCCTCGCCCAACAGGGGGGAGGGGGGGGGGGGCCTGACAGGCCCCCCTGAGGTTATTATTGAATAACTTTTTTATACATGCAGCGCATCTCGCTGCATTTTTTAGTAGCTGAGTTTACAACAATTATACGTATGCTGTAAAAATTTCATTGAAATTAG
The DNA here is from genome assembly GCA_036785665.1 of Chirona hameri. Lineage (NCBI taxonomy): Eukaryota > Metazoa > Arthropoda > Thecostraca > Balanomorpha > Balanidae > Chirona > Chirona hameri. Next base: position 21,720 of record JAXIVJ010005553.1, read on the forward strand.
TTAAGTAGTTTGGGAGATAATCTTGTTTTGATTTGATTTTTTTAAAAACTTTTTGTGACAAGATACGAACAAATAATTACCTTTTCTGTATTTCTGAGACAAAACTGCTCGAGGAACATGCCTTTTTTACATTTATCAATTTCTAATTTTGAGGTTTCCTGACAGAGCAAAATCGCTGTTCTGGACGTGGTCGATCCGAGGTCATTCACTTGACCTAGAAAGTCACCCGTTGACCTGAAACCTAAAAATCGCATACCGTTAGATTGCTCTCATGACAGGCAACATGCTGGTTCTTACCGCATTGCTCTAAGTTGCTTGGTTTGGAAGTTAACAGGGGGCAGTTGCCCCCCCCCCAAAAAAAAACAGTCGAGGGGCGCTTTGTGTTTGGCAGGGGCTGCGGATTCCAAGGGAAAGCCAAGGCTAAGGGAAGCCAAGGGGGCCTCTGACCGCCTGAAGGGGCGCTCTGGCTGCCTGAGGGAGCGCTCTGGCCGCCTGAGGGGGCGATCTGGCTGCCTGAGGGGGCGCTCTGGCTGCATGAAGGGCGCTCTGGCAACCTGAGGGGGCTCTCTGGCCGCCTCAGGAGGCGCTCTGGTCGCCTGAGGGGGCGCTCTGGCCGCCTGAGGGGGCGCTCTGGCTGCCTGAGGGGCGATCTGGCAGCCTGAGGGGGCACTCTGGCCGCTTGAGGGGGGCGCTCTTGCCGCTTGAGAGGGCGCTCTGGCAGCCTGAGGGGGCATTCTGGCCGCTTGAGGAGGGCGCTCTTGCCGCTTGAGTGGGCGCTCTGGCTGCCTGAGGGGGCGCTCTGATCGTCTGAGGGGCGCTCTGGCTGCCTGAGGGGGCGATCCGGCTGCCTGAGGGGGCACTCTGGCCGCCTTAAGGGGGGCGCTCTTGCCGCCTGAGGGGGCGCTCTAGCCGCCTGAGGGGATGCTCTGGTCGCCTGAGGAGACGCTCTGGTCGCCTGTGGGGGCGCTCTGGCCACCTGAGGGGGCGCTCTGGCTGCCTGAGGGGGCGCTCTGGCTTCCTGAGGGGGCGCCCTGGCCGCATGAGGGGGGCTCTGTCCACCTGAGGGGCGCTCTGGCAGCCTGAGGGGGCGCGCTGGCAGTGGCGGCGGAAGAGGAGGGGGCAGGGGGAAGGGGCAGTTGCCCCCCGAACTCAGCCGAGGGGAGCTTTGTGTTTGGCAGGGGCTGCTGGCCTGAGAGGGGGCGCTCTGTCGCCTGAGAGGGGCGCTCTGGCCGCCTGAGAGGGGGTGCTCTGGCTGCTTGAAAGGGGGCGCTCTGGCCGCCTGAGAGGGGCGCTCTGGCCGCCGTAGAAGGGGTGCTCTGGCCGCCGTAGAAGGGGTGCTCTGGCCGCCTTAGAGGGGGTGCTCTGGTTGCCTGAGAGGGAGCGCTCTGTTCGCCTGAGGGGGCGCTCTGGCCGCTTGAGAGGAGCCGATCTGGCCGCCTGAGAGGGGGCGCTCTGGCCGCCTGAAAGAGGGCCCTCTGGCTGCCTGAGAGGGGGCGATCTGGCCGCCTGAGAGGGGGCGCTCTGGCCGCCTGAAAGGACTCTTTGGCCGCCTCAGGGGCGCTCTGGCCGCCTGTGTTTCAAGGCCTCATCTTACATGGATTTGAAAGGAAATAGCATCCGTTCACGAAAACACATCTAATTTGGATCAAGCAATAAGCCAAACGTTTATATTTGATACACAAAAGCGTATACTTCAACAGACCATAATTTAGCAGACTTGTAAATCGTGAGGTAGAAGCAAGGTCGATTGAAACCCTGGCGGATCTTTAGATACAAATATATTATTTAATGATCAGCAAGGCAAACACACATTCTCTTTCGTTAGACAAAACGGTTGTTTATATCTATGCGAAGTTAAAGGTTCATCCGATTCTATCCAGTTTATGAAACACTTGTTTATGTTCCACTTCAAATTTTCTGTGACGTTTCACGCATCCCTATTTCAAAGGCAGGATGAACCATAACATATGTTAAAAGCGTTTTGTGAAAACAAAAATTGGATCCGTTAAAATGGTTTTGTTAGGAACGTTTTCTTTTGTTAACGTGTTGTTGGAACGTCTTTTTATCCGTATATTTTTGGGATCCGTTGGAACGGTTTTGTTAGAACGTTTTTTTTGTGCAGCCTTCGTACGTGCTGTTGGCACGGCTTTTTTTTCTCGTATATTTTGACAATGCAAAGGGCGCGGTCGATGGGGCCGCATTTGGAAGCGTTCGTACGTGGATCCGTTGGAACGTTTTTTCTTCTCTCGTTGGAACGTTTTTTTCAGTGTTCGTACGTGTTGTTGGAACGTTTTTGTCTCCAAATTGTTGACAATTGCAAGGGTCAGGGCTGCGCAAATACATCGGCAAACTTATTTACGACTTATCTACAAGATGGTCTGGGGGTCCGGCGGTGGAGACAGCCCACCCCCTCCCCGTAGGTCACAGCGCAGGGAGCGAATGCGAGCGGGGTGTTCTAAACGTGGGTCCCTGTGGCCGTAATTGCTGTAAAGATTAGGTCAGGTTCGATTACGTTATAACAATTTTGTAATTATAATTTTGTAATCACAATTTTGTAATCACATTTTTTTTTATTCCAATATTTTAATAACATATCGAACCCAGCGAAAATTAGTCTGCCTGCACATTGTTATTTATCATGAAGGCATATAATGTTTCATCCCTCTATATTTTGCGAATATGTACCAAACTACTATGCACAATCAACTCTCATTTGAAAAAAGGGCATTGAAATCGGCAGTTTAACTTGGCCCGGACGGCGAACTATTAAGTGTTCACGACTTATTTTAAAAAACTCCATCAATTTTCAACAAACAGGTATTTAATATATTACAGTGCACACATGAAACATTTATCTAAACCGTTTATTCATAATCAATCAATAAACGTTTCAGAAAACCGTGATGCATTCCGCGGATTAACTTGGCCAAGGATGGCGACGTATTTAGTGTATGCGATTTGTTTCATTGACCGATCAGGGACGTTTTTTTTGGACCCCGGGGCCATCCCCCCAAAGTTCCAGATACTATGTTTTGCCCCCCCCCCCCCCCCAAACGTTGTCACGCTTCTTGGAGCACTTACTTCATTGCTGGCCGTAACTTGACTTGTTTACAAATCACATTCAAACCAGAGATAGTGATGGATTATACTGTTCGTCACCATGTTAGTACATATTTTTTAAATTTCCCATAACTTAATTTTTGCAATAGAAAATGTTGTTATTTCACTTTTAAATTTAGGCACGATCAATTTGAAACCACACATGTGCAGGGGCGGATCCAGGGGGGGGGGGGAATGGGCCATCCCCCCAAAGGTCCTGATACTATGTTTTGTCCCCCCCCCCCCCAACGGTCGGACGTACAGTTGTAAAAATTGCCTTTGCAGCAGTCAAAATCCAGCTATCCACTGTAAAAAAACTTGCAAATTTCTCGCCGCTTCGCGGCATGACACAATGCGCAATTGCTTATACAAATTTGGAAAATGGTAAAATAAATAAATTAAGTGTCTGGCAGTCTTTCCTTGGCGGTACCTAATTGCCAGCCCCAGGGCCCATTCTCTTCATAAAATATTAACTTTCAAGCGGGCTACATGTTTAGCTAGTCTGCCGAGTTCCGAAAAAAGGCGACGCGAACGCAAAGACGCGGACATCGGCACCCGGAGGCTGCTCCAGCGGTGCCCAGCTTGCTGGACCGAAGAGCTAATAATGGGAACCAGGCCAGGACCATCTCCCCAAGCCATCTCCCCCCAGGCTCCTCCAGATCCACAGGGACCATTTATGCGCGGAAAAGTCGTTCTTCCCCTTTGCTGCTTTCAAACCATTTGCACTGTTGCTAGTTGTTTGTTACAGTTTGGTTCATATGTATACAGTTATTATTATTATATGTACTATTGAGCGCTGACTGCCACCGGTCATCGCGATTTACTATCCGAGGCTAATGCATATGAAAAACTACCTTAATTTCAATATTTTTCATTATACCGAGATGTGTAACCACGAAAAGGGGTTACCTGAGGCTTAGCTCCACTCACGGTCTGGTTCCAATATTAAAATGTCGTTTTACACGATCTAAAATTAGCATTTTCACGCCGCTTCGCGGTGTCACATCGGTGGCCATCGTCATAACGAAGCCATCGTTAACGTCTTTGGTTCGTTGTAGCGGTGAATTGAATGAATAGCATGTTTAGCTTCTTATTCTCTACAAGGCCTATGTGTCTGGGCTTTATCAGGCAAACCCGTACAAATTTCACGCCGCTACGCGGCGCTAAATAACAAGTACCTACTAAAACATGAAAGAACACATTAAAAATGCTGCAAAGGCCTTAATACACGCAATTTTTTTTTTCTCTCGTCAATTTAGCCGACCCCCCACTCAAAAATTATCGGCGACGCCCCTGGGTACAGCTGATAATTGACATAGCTTTGCTCAGTGTAAGGCAATGTCGGAACAATACAGACTGCAGCTGACGATCTTTCCTTTTTCGATATACCAAAAGGTCGAAAAGCTAAAAAAGAAAAGAAATCGTGTAGTTGCAAAATAAAGTGGGCCAAATCCGGGAAGAAATTAGAAATTGGGGGTAGGTAAGGTCCGCTAAAAACAATTTGCCGCCCCCCAAAAAACCACGGCCGCTGGATTTGCCCTTGTACATGTGTCACATAAAAATACAGGTAAATAAATCAAAAGGTGAATATTTCACTTTAATACATGCTTTTTATGTAGTTTGTCCCAGGGAAGCGCCATTTACTTTGTACATCTCCATTCAGCTGTACGTTCCTAAAATTATGCATACTAGGATATAACCACGGTAAAACTATTAAATATGCTACCAATTATTGGGACACAGTCAATGCACACGTGCGCACGTACCGTTTCATATTTAAAACCTGTTTTAGCTTTATCAGAGCGCGCCCGCTCGGTCATCGCCCAAAAAGGCGTTTTACTGGTATACTATTGTGGCCTAAATCCGAGGAGATAGCATTAAGCGCCATTTTTTTTTGGGGGGGGGGGGGCGCTTGGCCCGAGGGGACGCCCTGGGTTTCTTTGCCCCCCCCATCCGAAAATACCTTCCGCCGCCACTGCCAACAGGTCGCTGTGGGCTGCATATATCCGGCTATGGGCAAAATACATCATCCTTCAAAATATCCCAAATGGAGGAGCCATGGTGATACGAAACCAGCACGTGCGCGGCTGATCCCCTCCCACTTACTCTCCTGGAGCTACCGATACCCGTTTCGGAGCACTGCAATGCACCAGGGCCACTGCAGGGCTGACAAAGTGGCCCAATGTCGAAAAATCGGGGTTCGGGGACAAGGTCACGTGGCACGTGAATTTACCTGCTACTTCGCTACGTACTTACCCCATTTTAAAGTTCCCAGTCTGGACGGTAACCTAACTCACATAATTTAGCTTCTCTCTCCGAATTGGCTGGCATAATATGCTACTTAATTTCGCTTGACAAGGGTCACGGGCCTGACAAAGTTATGGAGAACGGGGTGGGGGTGGGGGGGGGGGGGGGGGGTGGGGGGGGGGGGGGTGGAAAGGAATGAGCAGACTACAGTGGCATCCTTGCGGCAGAGAACACCCACATTGTAGCGCTGTTACCTCTGCCCGGCGGTCGGCTGTCGGCGGCTGTCACCTCTGCCCGGCGGTCGGCGGTATGCGGCTGTCACTTTTGCCCGGCGGTCGGTTGTCGGCGGCTGTCACCTCTGCCCGGCGGTCGGCTGTCGGCGGCTGTCACCTCTGTCCGGCGGACGGCTGTCGGCGGCTGTCACCTCTGCCCGGCGGTCGGCTGTCGGCGGCTGTCACCTCTGTCCGGCGGACGGCTGTCGGCGGCTGTCACCTCTGCCCGGCGGTCGGCTGTCGGCGGCTGTCACCTCTGTCCGGCGGTCGGCTGTCGGTGGCTGTCACCTCTGCCCGGCGGTCGGCTGTCGGCGGCTGTCACCTCTGTCCGGCGGACGGCTGTCGGCGGCTGTCACCTCTGCCCGGCGGTCGGCGGTATGCGGCTGTCACTTTTGCCCGGCGGACGGCTGTCGGCGGCTGTCACCTCTGTCCGGCGGTCGGCTGTCGGCGGCTGTCACCTCTGCCCGGCGGTCGGCTGTCGGCGGCTGTCACCTCTGTCCGGCGGTCGGCTGTCGGCGGCTGTCACCTCTGCCCGGCGGTCGGCTGTCGGCGGCTGTCACCTCTGTCCGGCGGTCGGCTGTCGGCGGCTGTCACCTCTGCCCGGCGGTCGGCTGTCGGCGGCTGTCACCTCTGTCCGGCGGACGGCTGTCTGCGGCTGTCACCTCTGCCCGGCGGTCGGCGGTCTGCGGTTGTCAGCTTTGCCCGGCGGTCGGTTGTCGGCGGCTGTCACCTCTGCCCGGCGGTCGGCTGTCTGCGGCTGTCACCTCTGTCCGGCGGACGGCTGTCTGCGACTGTCACCTCTGCCCGGCGGTCGGCGGTCTGCGGTTGTCGGCTTTGCCCGGCGGTCGGTTGTCGGCGGCTGTCACCTCTCACCGGCGGACGGCTGTCTGCGGCTGTCACCTCTGTCCGGCGGTCGGCTATCTGCGGCTGTCACCTCTGCCCGGCGGTCGGCTACCGCCGCCGCGGGTGGCGCACGTGCTGCTCTGCTCCCCTCCGTCGACTCTGTGCCCGCGGCCGGTGTGTGCGCTGTCTGGTCCGGCGGGCGGCTCCCGCCGCCCGTGCAGTCTGCCTCCTCCCGTCGTCGTCAGTCCTCCAGTCCCCCGTCTCCTCCTGATTCTGATTCTGATCCCCTTCTGTGCGACGTTGCGTCCTTATATAGTCTTCTGGCTCCGCTGGCTGCCGGCGGCCGCAGGGTGTGGCAGGACCCTGCGTCCTCTGATTGGCCGAGCGTCTCTGTACTTGGTGCTTACTCTTTCTCCAAGCTGCTGACGCCGTTTCTTCTTCAATTTTGAGCTTAGAACCTTCTGGAAAAATAACTTATCTGACTTCTTTAGTCGGATTTAATTGTTGATAACGGGGATACGCCCTTTTAGTTCTTGTTTCGTGATACGTTACTGGTGCTGCATATTTCTTGCTGATCTATCTTGTACCTGCATTCTTTTAAATGGTAGTTTCTCTCCTTTTCTGAATGCGTTTTCATACCCGGTCTGGATATTTTATACATTATTTCTATCCTTGCTACAGTGATTTGGTAAGGCGTTGTGGTCATTGCCTCTGTATTTGCATCCATATTGGTCCATCATATCATTTTATCCGTAATGATCTATCGCTTTTCCACCGCCGATCATAGATATGTCGATAGGATATGGTGATTAATTACTTTCACGATTTGATCTTGGCATCAGTTCTTCAATCATTAACTTCCCATCAGTTCCTCTTGTTACTTTGATTTGTTTTATTCTTCTGCTTACGCCGCCGTTGCATGCTGTCATTTGTGTCGCTCCCGTCGATGCCCTTATTAGGTAACGTCTTGAGACCCGACGTCCGCCGGTGGCGCGTGTGTCGGGGAGGCTGGGGGAGAGGGGATGGGATGGGAAGGGAAAGGGTGTGGCGGCTCTGGTGGTGCGGGTTCATGCTGAATGATGTGGTTCGCTGACGGTGCGGGTTCACGTTGAATGATATGATTCAGAGGGAGCTTCGCCAGGCTCGCGTTCCCTGCGGGCCATAACTGACTGCTAATGGCTGCCTGCTAATGGCGGCCATCATGACTTTGTTGAAACGTGCGGTCTAGACGGCCGCGCACTGGTCTTTTTACCAGTGTGGTTTGTGTCTGGAGAGAAGGGCGGTGGCCGGCTGGGTTCGGTCTTGAAGCCGGCCGGCTACTGTCAATGGTCACACATATTTTTAATAGGAGATTTTAATAGAAGATGTACAGGTCACTGCAAAAGTAATGGCAGGTACTAGTGGCTGGTCAGCAAGTCGCGTATATCTCCTAAACCGTTTGGCGGAATCGTTTGAAATTTTATGTGCTGGTCGCTGGTTGTGTCTCCCTAAATATAAATCGCACTTTTGTATTTTACAATCGTCCAATTTTCTGCAATTTGCGAACAATCTTCAGAGCCATCTATCGTCTAAGTTCGTAACTGAATTCCTACATACGCCTATGATGCCCCAGCCAGCCATGACCGCACGCGACCAATCAGCGCTCTCGAAGCAGCTGCGCGACTGGGATTGGTGGAGGTCGGCTGAATGAATGGGGCTCCCGCGTAAAGGCTAGCTAGCGTCAGGTAATGGTCACGTGGTTTGAACCGTGCGGACCGGGTCAGCTGGGTCAATGCCCTCTGGGCATGACGCTCGCAGAGCCGAGAAGCCGCGAGTTCGGGGCCGGGCCGGGCTGGGCAGGCCGGGCCCGTAGCGGCGTAGCGTATGTCTATCTCAGGTGAACACAATTATCGTCATCGTGTGCGTTATTTTAACGTGCTTTGCTGACTGACAAAAACGGATGGAATAGAATGTTACGATGAACGGGCAATTCCTTAATCGTTCATGTAGTAAGTGGATAGATTCGTAAAGAGGCATACACGAAAGCACAAATCATAGCAATAATAACGGGGGGGGGGGGGGGGACCACCGAAGCTCTTGAAGATGTTTGAAAGAACTGTGGAAGCTACTCTAATATTGGACTATAAACACAGTACTAGGTGAGGCAATTTTATCTGTATAAGCATTAAAAGGACACATTCTGATAAAGTAACGTATGTATATTTGTAGACGTTTCCGTAAGGCTTTGTATTTTGGGGGTAGCCCCGACCGGCGGGTAGCCCAGACTCCTTAAAATAGAATAACAATTTCTTCAAATTTATTTTTGTCTCGCCTCAAACGTTTTAGATCCGTTTTTGTAATACCTTGGCACCTATGGCGGATGGACAATTAATTCGGCTTTCAGCTTAAACTGCAAATCAATTCGGTTTTGAATATCCTCACATGTATCAAAAGTTATGGGTGCTTGAGAAAATGTTAATGTTCATAATAAATGTACACAATTTCCTGAAACTCGGTGAGACACGCCAACACATAAAGCTATTAACATGAGTAGCTCATTGTGCACGAAAACGGTTTACTTTTGTCACTCTTTTAATTAAAAAGTGATTGAACACCAGGTTCTTGCAGCATGGCAAAACCACCAACGAGGTAATACCGACCACAATAACAAGGGTTTAGCTAGCCAAATCGATGTCATTTCAATCATCGAACACATTTTTCACCCGAAACAATAAGCGACAATCATAGACACGACGATAATGCCTTGCGATAATTGCCGAGGGTGCTCACCTTTCTCTGTTAAAGGCCAATTTCCACAAACCTTAAATAGTCTTTTTTTCTCAACATTACCAGCCCCATTATAATATGCTTGTTCGATGTTAGATGTTTTGTTTCATCATATGCGGTTTAGTTTACATAGTATTTCTGATATGATAAACAAATTTGAAGACGCTCTAACTTGAAATATTATATTTCCATCGAAAATGTTCGTTGTGGGGTATGCCCAACTAGCTGGCCGGTATTATCCGATTTCCAAATCTGGATATCATGGTAGAACCGTCTTCAGCTCACCATCCTGAACATTTGTTATCGTCGATCCACATATCCTGAATGCTGCTTTTCACAAACGGGACATTGATGATGTCATTCTATAGGTGGAACAATCAGCTAGGTGAATGTAGTGTAATGGAATGCATGGAAAAGTTAGTTATTGAATGAAATTAATATAATTATTATTAATTATTATTAATTAGTAAATGCATTATTTATATTTCATGTATTCTGTACGTTTCAGCACAGAGAGCTGAGGCGGTAATTTTTGCCGTACTGTCTCAGCCCTCCGTGTTATATAATTAACTACATAGATTGTCTCTTACTTAAAGAGAATATTGACCTTTTTATTTATTTTTTATGCACTATTTTACGTTGATTATTTTTGAAAAAGTGGTTATTTTATTGATTTGTGTTATATACAGCCAGAGACTATACAAAACTCAGAATGTTTAAAATAAATGTGCCACTATGACAGTTTTTAAAAAAATGAGGGTTGTAACCACTAACTAGACCGTCGTTGGGTGTTTGAGTAAACTGCTAATTTGGATTCCATTTGATTAAATGTGTGTTAATTGTGAAGGATATTAGGGAATAATAATAATAGACAGATTGCAGGAAGTATTGTATAAACCATTTAGTAAAAAAGCAATACTAGATTTAGGTGGGGACCGAAATTCGTTACAAAGCACTTGAGAGTACCGGTCGTTAAAAGTGTGGAACGCTTGTCAACTTTAACATGAAATATCTGTCGGAATAAACTTGTATATAATGCAATATGTGATCAATTTACAATATATTGTGGTCTCGTCTGTCATTTCAAGTAATAACTCCATTGTTGTGGGAAAATGTGAATATTTATATAAGCTTTCAGGCTACCTCATAATTTCCCCTCTCTCCCTCTCTCCCTCCCTCTCCCCCTCCCTCTCCCCTTCCCTCTCCCCCTCCCCCTCCCCCCCTCCCTCCCCCTCCCCCTCCCTCTCCCCCTCTCCCTCCCCCTCCCCTCTCCCTCCCCCTCTTTCTCGCTCTCCCTCGCTCTCCCTCGCTCTCCCTCGCTCTCCCTCGCTCTCTCGCTCTCTCGCTCTCTCGCTCTCGCTCTCGCTCTCTCGCTCCCTCGCTCTCTCGCTCCCTCGCTCCCTCGCTCCCTCGCTCGCTCGCTCTCTCGCTCTCTCGCTCTCTCGCTCTCTCGCTCTCTCGCTCTCTCGCTCTCTCGCTCTCTCGCTCTCTCGCTCCCTCGCTCTCTCTCGCTCTCTCTCGCTCTCTCTCGCTCTCTCTCGCTCTCTCTCGCTCTCTCTCGCTCTCTCTCGCTCTCTCTCGCTCTCTCTCGCTCTCTCTCGCTCTCTCTCTCGTTCTCTCTCGCTCTCTCTCGCTCTCTCTCGCTATCTCTCGCTATCTCTCGAAATCTCTCGCTCTCTCTCTCTCTCTCTCTCTCTCTCTCTCTCTCTCTCTCTCTCTCTCTCTCTCTCTCTCTCTCTCTCTCTCTCTCTCTCTCTCGCTCTCTTTCTCTCCTTCTCTCATTCTCTCTTTCTCTCTTTCTCTCATTCTCTCATTCTCTCGTTCTCTCGTTCTCTCGTGCTCTCTTTGTCTCTTTCTCTCCTTCTCTCTCCCTGTCTGTCTCTTTCAATTATTTGTATAAACAAATGCGTACTGCTTGAAAAACATAAATATTTGTTTGTTTTATAATTGCGTTACATCACTCTACGTGTGAGATATTCAGAACTTTGCACCTCTATCCACAATTTGCATCACTCATCATCAATCATCATCACTAAAGCCCCAAAAATCCAGTCAAACCGCTTCTCCCGCCGAGCCAGCGCTTTGCGTATCGGTGACCTCTGACCCTTACGCTGCCAGTTTGTAAGGCGGACAACTATTGCCTGACACGGAGTCTGCGGCTACTACGTCCTTACTACAATGAATAGCCTCTACTCGAGGACCCGCTAAATGCGAGCTACTACGCCCGATGCTGTGCCGGCGTGGCCTTACAACTCTCCGATCAGAGGCGGTCTCAGGTTCGAGATCCCTCGGTGCACTCAGGTGGGGAGAAAATCAGGTTTTTCGAATATTGTGATTTTATTTGAAGGCGTAGAATAGTGCAAAGTGATAGAGAGGTGCCTATGTGTAGGACGGAGATGTACCGCTTATTTTTTTCAGGGATATCTATTGTTGTTATGAAACGATGCTAGGTTTTACCCATCTACAGTAGTACCTACCATTACTTTTGCAGTGACCTGCACCACGCTACATGTGCTCCGGTCAACCAGTGGCGACATATGTGCGGCTGGTATCGCGTCCATCGCCCAACTGGCTGGACTGCGCCGCCTGGAGCTCGTCAAAGGACCGCTCGACGGGCTGTGGGAGGAGTTCCCAACCGTCACCAACGGACCGCCGGGCGCGGTATCGGTCCCGCACAGCGTGACGCACCACATACAGACTCACGGGCTGTCGTGTTTCGCTCGGCCGCGCCGCCTCGCTCCCGACCGCCTGCGCGTCGCACGCCGGGAGTTTGAGCGCATGCGTACTGAGGGCGTCGTCCGGCCGTCGGACAGCAGCCGGGCGGTTTTTTTTTTTTTTTTTTTTTTAAATGCCAAAAGAACGTGGACGCCTCCAGCCAGCCTTCGTCAGCCCTCCACCGCTTCCGGGTGCGGAACCCTGTCCACGTGCGTGTGGCAGGGTTGTTAGACCCTTAGATAGGTAGACGCCCTCCACCGCTTCCGGGTGCGGAACCCTGTCCACGTGCTTGTGGCAGGGTTGTTAGACCCTTAGATAGGTAGTCTTCGCGAAAGGTTCCTTTGGAATTCGTGATAATTTCACTGTTTTTCATTCTGCTTTTATCTTATCTCTTTCCTAAACTAGTCCACTGGCGGATACCTAACGGTGTACGCCCAGCCTGCTTGGCCCGAACGGTCCACAAACGACCTGGAGGGGTGGCAGGTTGGTCCAACTAAGCCAGTCTGAGACCTCTTTTCACCAACTCTCTCCTACCCTACTCTAAATCTTATCTCTCTTACACTTCTACGGGTTAATCCCACGGCGTAGGTCCCCTCCAGTCTTGGGAAGTTAATTTGCAGGTGCCAACACGTTCTGTCGTGTGTGGCATTTAAAGTAAATAGTTAGCCCCCATCCTATCCTCCTAAGCCACGACGATGGCTACCCCCCCGGAACCCCGCCCCCCCCGCCCCCCTCAGGGGCCCCGCCCGCCCCGTCCAGGGGCCCGGCTCTCGCCGTCCCCCCGACCCTCCCGACCCCCCTCAGGGGTCCCCCTCCCGTACCGGCGCGCGCCCCCGAAACCCCGGCTCCCATCAGGAGCCCTGCCCCGACCGTCCCGGTGCCTGGCTCCCGCCAGACACCTCTCCACCCGACGGACCTGTGGACCTCAACCTGTGGAACTGGACCGACCATCTCCCCGACCCGACCCGGCCATCACGCCGTCCTACTGGGGCCCCCCGCCCGCCGCTCAGCCCCCCTCCCAGTCCCCCTCCCAGCCCCCCTCAGGGGCCCCGCCCGCCCGTCCAGGGGCCCGGCAGTTGCCGGACTCCCATCCCCCCGACCCACCCCCCCCCCGCCCCTCCGCCCCTCCGTCCCCCCGACCCCCCGACTCACCCCCCGCCCCTCCGCGCCTCCGTCCCCCCGACCCCCCGACCCCTCTGGGGTCCCCCCCCCCGGTGCGCGACGTCGCACCTCCCCGGTCGGACCCACTCCCCGCTCCCCTCAGGGGCCTCCCAGGGTCCGACCCGGAGCACGGCTCCCCCCCCGACCCCACCCCCCCGGACGGGCCCGCTTGCCTCCTTATGTGGCGAGCGGATGGCATTCCATTTAGGAATGTCAACCCGTTCCTGGTCCGGCGCTGGCTGGTCACCATCTGTGGCGACGTAGCCAGCGCCAAACCCATTCGATCGGGAGCACTCCTGATCAAGACACTGACGTCCCAACAGAACGTCAGCGTCATGGGACGGACCACCTTCATCGGAGTGAGGGTCGCCGTGGAGGCCCCGGCGCACCTCAACTCCGTGGAGGGTCTGGCATGGTGCCCAGACGTGGCCGAGCTCTCGGAGGACGATCTCCTCCGGGAACTCGCACACCAAGGGGTGTGCGAGGTGACTCGCCTGTCGCCATCGAAGCGGCGACCCGATCAGCCCAACCCGCTGATTCGGCTCCGCTTCCGAGGCAAGGAGCTGCCGACCCACATCCACTGTGGGTACGTGGCTGCCCCCGTCAGGGAGTGGATCCCGCCCCCCCGGCAGTGTCAGCAGTGCTGGCGCTACGGCCACCTCAAGTGGACCTGCCGGGTGCGCACCGCCACCTGTGGTCGGTGCGCCGGCGAGCACGGCACCGAAGGGTGCACGCGCGCAGCACGCTGCGCCTCGTGCGACCAGGCCCACCCGGCCTGGGACCGCCGGTGTTTGGCCTGGGGTCTCGCTCGAGAGACAGAGCGCTTGAAGCGCGGCGACAGTCGGCGCCCACCGGACGCCCCGCCCTCCACCTCTCTCAGCCCAGGTCTCGCCCCCGGCGCTTGGCCGCCCCTCCCACCTCCCGGAACCTCCCCCCCACCCCACCGGCCTCCCGCCAGACCCCCCAACCGACAGACCCCCCGACCACCACCCCAGCTCCCCGAGGCATCTCTGTCGGACCTCGAAGGCGCCATTGCCGCTGATCCACCGGCACCGCGCACCCCAGCCCAACCAGCCGAGTCGAACACCGACTCAGGCCCCGCCTCCCCGGCCTCCCCAGCACCAGCGGAGAGCCGATTCTCGGAGGACCTCCCCTCGGACGACTCTCTCATGAGAGCCGTCTCCCGGAAAGTCGCCCGCAACCCCGCCCAGTCCCCGCCCTCCCGCCCCAGCTCCCCGCCGCCCTCGTAGCCCCTCCCCCCAGCCCCCCTGAAAGTAACCGCTACCGCCGCAATTTGAGACGGTTGAACAAGAAACAATAAATCGCCTTCAACAAATACTTCATTAAGTTATTTCTGACTAACTGTTAAATCGTGCTGCTGCTGACGTGGGAGTTGTGTGTTGGCTGCCGGTGTCTTGTCGCGGGGGCCCCCTGCTGGATTGGTAGCGCGGCGAATGGTTATGGCTTGGCTGTTCGTTGCGTGGCTGATTTGGCGGGGGATTTCTGCGATGGGACGCCGATGGTTGATGTGCGGTTTTGCGTTGACGGCGGCATGATTCCCTGCCAAACCAGTCAGAAATAACTTCCTGACTAACTGTTAAATCAGGTTACTGCTGACGCGGGAGTTGCGGGTTGGCTGCCGGTGTCTTGTTGCGGGGGCCCCCTGCTGGATCTCGGCCGCGCGGCGAATGGCCGGTGCTGTTCGTGACGTGGCTGATCTGGCGGGGGAGTTTTGCGATGGGACGCCGATGGCTGATGCGCGATTTTGCGTTGGCGGCGGCATGATTCCCTGCCAAATCAGTCGCGCAACGAAAGGTTCCATTGGAATTCGTTGTTCATCTCTTAACGTAATGCTCCTCCCAACCCTCCTCTCCCCTCTGCTCCGCTCTTGCCAAAGCCGAGTAGTTGAACACCCGCCCCTGATAACATATGCCGATGCTGCGCTGCGATGTGGTGGCCGCTGCGCTGCGGTGCGGTGCTCACTCCACTGCGCTGCGGTGTGGTGTCCGCTGCGCTGCGGTGCAGTATACTAAATCATGTTGCTACCGACGTGGGGTTGCGGGTCAGCTGCCGGTGTGTCGTTGCGGGGGCCCCCTGCTGGATCTCGGCCGCGCGGCGAATGGTTTAGCGCCTGGCTGTTCGTGACGTGGCTGATTTGGCGGGGATTTCTGCGATGGGACGCCGATGGCTGATGTGCGATTTTGCGTTGGGGTTCCATTGGAATTCGTTGTTCATCTCTTAACGTAATGCTCCTCCCAACCCTCCTCTGCCCTCTGCTCCGCTCTTGCCAAAGCCGAGTAGTTGAACACCCGCCCCTGATAACATATGCCGATGCTGCGCTGCGGTGTGGTGGCCGCTGCGCTGCGGTGCGGTGCTCACTCCACTGCGCTGCGGTGTGGTGTCCGCTGCGCTGCGGTGCAGTATACTAAATCATGTTGCTACCGACGTGGAGTTGCGGGTCAGCTGCCGGTGTGTCGTTGCGGGGCCCCCTGCTGGATCTCGGCCGCGCGGCGAATGGTTTAGTGCTTTGGCTGTTCGTGACGTGGCTGATTTGGCGGGGATTTCTGCGATGGGACGCCGATGGCTGATGTGCGATTTTGCGTTGGCGGCGGCATGATTCCCGGCCAAACCAGATTACACGCCGATGTTGCGCCGCGGTGCGGTGGCTTCTGTGCTGCGGTGCAGTGTCCGCTGCGCTGCGGTGCAGTATCCACCCTGTCAATCTTTTTTACACTGTTAGGTGATAGTTACCTTGTATTGATAGGTCCCCTCTTAGATTATCTCTACCAAACACGTTTAGCTAAACAAATATAACAGGGTTTTTTTGCCTTGCGCATTTTTGGCCCACCGCGCAGGTTTTTCCCCTTTGCTATAGACGCTGGGTTTTTTATTATTCAGGACTTTTCGCCCAGCTAAACACACCCCACAACCAGGTCTCGCCAAGGCGCCGGAGCTAGGGAGACTGGCAACAGTCTCCCGCTGTTGCAATGACGGCACCCCACGGCTCCACCAACACTGACACTGTTCAAGTGTATGTAATAAAAATATGTATGTATGTGTGTCTCGTGTTTTACTTATTTTTGACCTTGAACGAAATACTTAACGTAATGTTAGATATTATATTTACTTTGAACAAATAATTTTTCCGGGTACAAATAAACCGGTTAACGTAACAAGTAACGTAAAATAGCTGCCCTAGTCCCTAGTTTGCTCCGGGTCACATAAACCGGTTAACGTAGTTTTTTGCCTGGCAAATTGCCAGAGGTCATTGCCCCCCCCGGAATATGGCTATAGGCCGGTCCGGGAAAAAAAAAAATGCCAAAAGAAACTGCACATGGTGCCCAAGGCGACCCCGGGCGAGTGGCGACCATGCGGAGACTACCGGGCACTAAACAAGGTGACTGTACCTGATCGTTACCCGCTGCCGTATCTCCAGGATTTCAACGGCCACTTCGCCGGCTGCCGCTTCTTCAGCAAACTGGACCTGGCTCGGGCGTTCCACCAGATTCCGGTGGAGCCGGCCGACATCCCGAAGACGGCCATCACTACGCCTTTCGGCCTTTGGGAGGCTGTGCGCATGCCCTTCGGCTTGTGCAATGCTGCCCAAACGTGCCAGCGCTTCATGGACGAGGTGCTTCGGGGGCTCCCCGCCTGCTTTGTATATATTGACGATATACTTATCGCCAGCGCGACTCTCGAAGACCACTTCAGCCACCTGCGCCAGGTTCTGCGACGCCTGCAGGACTATGGCGTGGTGGTAAACAAACCAAAGTGCGTCCTCGGCGCTCCGCGGCTCCGATTCCTCGAACACGAGGTATCGGCCGACGGCATCACGCCACTGCCGGACCGGGTGACAGCCATCGCCGAGTTCCCGCGACCGACAAACGAGCAGCAGGTGCGACGCTTCGCTGGCATGACAACATACTACCACCGCTTCGTGCCGAACGCCACAACACTCCTTCGCCCACTGCATTAGCTGCTGGACAAACGCCCTGGCGGGAAACGGACGAAGCTGGTGACGTGGACAGACGCCGCCGACGAAGCGTTCCTCAGCGTCAAACGCGCGCTGGCCTCCGCCACGTTGCTGGCTCACCCGGTGCCGACCGCGCCGCTGAGCGTCCACGTCGACGCGTCCGACACGGGAGTTAGCGCCGTCCTCCAGTAGCACCACGGAGGCGAGTGGCAGCCTCTGGCCTTCTTCTCAAGGATGCTGACACCAACGGAGACGAGGTACAGCACGTTCGGCAGGGAGCTGCTGGCGGTGTACCTCGCTATCCGGCACTTCCGTCACGCTGTCGAGGGCCGGGAGCTGATTGTTTATACCGATCACAAGCCCCTCGTCCACGCCGTCGAAAACTGCACCGATCGTCACTCGCCGCGGGAGACGCGCCACCTGGACTACGTGGCGCCGTTCACGACCGACGTTCGCCACGTGCCCGGGCGAGAGAATGTGGCGCCTGACGCGCTGTCACGGACGGTGGCGTTGCTTCGTTCTCCACAGCCACCGCTGGACGACCTCACAGCACTGGCCGACGTGCAGGCTGCCGACGCGGAGCTGTTCAGCTTCCGCGCGTTGGACCACAGCCTCCAGCTGCGTGAGATGAAGCTCAGCAGCGAACGGACGTTGCTGATCGACGTGTCAACAGGCGTCGACCGGCCGTGGGTCCCAGAGCCTCTCCGCCGGCACGTGTTCCGTCGGCTGAACGGACTCGTCCATCCAGGTGTCCGCGCCACGCATGAGCTCATCGCCCGCCGGTACGTCTGACCTGGAATGCGGCGCGACATCCGACGGTGGGCGCAGTCATGCATCCCCTGTCAGCGGACTAAGGTGCACCGGCACACGAAGACGCCAGTGGGCGTCTTCCCAGCTCCTGACGACCGGCTCGACGCTGTCCACATCGATATCGTGGGCCCGCTGCCGCCTTCGGCCGGCTTCACGCACCTCTTGACCTGCGTGGACCGCTACAAGCGCTGGCCGGAGGCTATCCCGCTGGCCGACACGCGCACGTCGACGGTCGCCCACGCGTTCGTCAGCGGCTGGGTGTCCCGGTTCGGTGTTCCGAGCTACATCGTGACAGACTGCGGTGTCCAGTTCGAATCAGGCCTGTGGAAAGAGCTGTCGACCCTGCTGAGCTGCGACCGGCAACGGACGACCAGCTATCACCCGCAGAGCAACGGTATGGTGGAGCGGTTCCACCGACAGCTAAAGGCAGCACTGCGCGCGTCGGACTGCCGAAGCTGGACCACCGCTCTGCCTGCCGTACTGCTAGGCATCCGGTCAGCTCTCAAAACGGACCTGGGATGCAGCGCTGCGGAGCTCACCTACGGCACGACGCTCCGCCTGCCGGGAGAGTACCTCGCTCCCCGGCCGGTCACGCCCGCCGCCGATTCGGCGTCATACGCCGCCGCCCTTCGAGCCGCCATGCGACAGTTCCGCTGCGTCCCCCCGCGCGCGCCGAAGCCCTCGGGGCACGTGCCGCGCGCGCTACAGGACGCCACGCACGTTTTTGTGCGGCATGACGCCATCAAACGAGCGCTGGAGCACCCGTACGACGGGTCGTTCAAGGTCCTGGCTCGCAGCGCGAAAACGATGACGGTGGACCGCGGGAACCGGCATGACGTGGTCTCGCTTGACCGCGTCAAGCCCGCCCACCTCGACATGCCACACACATCGACGCCTCAAGACCCGGCTACACGCCGCGCGGCGTCGGCGACGGACGACTTCGAACAGGATGAGGACTTTTCTTGCTGCTGCTGCCGCCGCGTTCCGCGGCGCCAGACCAGCGACCGCACGCCCCGCCCCCGCCGACCCAACCGCCACCCGCCCCGCCCCCGCCACCTGCCGCACCCGACCAGCCACGCCCCATTCTCCGCACTAGGTCTGGTCGGGTGGTGAACACGCCTGCCCGTTTCCGTGTGTTGCACGTGTCGGGGCCGCCCCTCGTCCGTGCCGGGTACAAATGTGTGCATTTCCGCTTGTAAATACTTGTTTCTCTTCGTGTGACCACATGTGTTCTGTTTCGCCCCGCCCCTCCGGTCCGCGGCTAGGGGGAGGGTATTGTAGTGCCTTCGCTCTGGCTGGGGGCCACCGCCGCTGCGACAGCAGCGCCGCCAACAGGCATGCCGAAGTGCGGTGAACATCGCTAGATGGCGCCACGATCTCAACCAAATATGTATTATGTATATACTTAATGTATTTCTTCGCTTTCAGTAATTCTCCACCGCAAATGTTCTTCGTTTAACCCGCGCGGCGCTGGGGTCTCCATCCGAACGTGCGGTGCTGGGGGGGGGGTAAATTTTACCCCCCCTCGTATATTCCGAACCAATAACCGCAGCGAGACGCGCAACGCGGCGATCGAAAGCTCTCAGTGAGAAGAATCCAACGCATGCCCGAAATTATTAACATAAGGTCACATGTCAGGTCACGGTCAGGTCAAGTGTCAAAATTTAAGTATTTGGGTTTTTGGGCTATACTTTCCATCCAAAGCCTTGTATTGCAACCAGGGGCGCAGCCAGACCTTCGGCAAGGCAGGGGCACGGCATCCCCAGAGGCCAAAGGCCCCCCCCCCAAAAAAAAACGCGAAATGTATTTCCTCGGATTTATGCCTCTATATTTTGCAGGGGTCCTAAATTATCGAGAGAAAAAAAAACGTCGGACAGACCCATGTTGAACACACCCCATGCGTAGATTGACTGATAAGTACGTAGTCTGATACAAAATAATGTGCGGCAACTGACTCCCTTTGGCACCATGTAAAGTATTAACACGCGCACCGACATGGGGTGCGGATATCCGCCCATCAGAGGTTTTCGTAAATATTGGGAAAACGGCGGTGTGTAGCGCCACCAAACTTAGCATAGCTCTTTGGGCATCAATTATCCACATTTTGTGTAATTTTGTATCTCGAGTCATCTCAGGTCAGGTCAACAGGTCCTGTTAAGTGAACCCACCTCCAAGCAAGTTTTTGAAAGTTAAGTGACCCCACCTCCAAGCAAGTTTGTGAAAGTCGTGCCAAAGCCACAGTGATTGACCGAGCGGTTTCAAACTCACAGGACTTAATAAGGTCATAAGTACCTACAATTCGTTTCTCTTGGATTTATAATATCGGTGACCTAAGGTCAGATCCAGGGGCGCCGACAGACCTTCGTCAAGGGAGAGGCACAGCATCCCACGGGGCCCCCTCGATCAACCCCCGCCCAAAAAATGGCACAAAATGGTATATCCTCGGATTTGGGCCACAATATTTTGCCGGGCCCCCAAATAGTCGGAACAAAAAACGTCGGACAGGCCCATGTCAAACAGAACCTATGCGTAGATTGACTGATAAGTTCTTAGTCTGATCCCCAAAAATGCGGCAACTGATCCCTGTTGGCACCATGATGTAAAGTATTAACACGCGCACCGACTTGGGGGGCGGATATCCGTCCCCTGAGGTTTTCGTAAGTATTGTCAAACGTCGACACGCAGCGCCGCCAAACTTGGCGTAACTCTTTGGGCAACAATCACCCAAATTGTGTGCCATTTTTTTTTTTTATCTCGAGTCATCTCAGGTCAGGTCAACAAGTCACGTTAAGTGATCCCACCTCCAAGCAAGTTTTTGAAAGTTTGTGGTCGTGCCAAAGTGATCGACCGAGCGGTTTGAAACTCACAGGATTCATTTAGGCCATAGCCCATAAGTACCTACAATTCGTATATCTCGAATTTGTAATATCGGTGACCGAAGGTCAATTCGATTTGATAAACTTCCATTATAAGTAAATGGAGAAAATAAAAATACGTAGAAATCCACAGAAAACACTTAAATTTGACCAGTTTTCACCAGGTGCCTACACCATTCTTGTGCCAAATGCAAAGATCCAAGTCATATTTTTGGTATGTGACCTCCACGAGGTCAACTCAGGTGACCCAAGAGGTTATGTGTTTTTTTATGCAATAACTCTGCCAAATGAAGGTAGAGTAATGGAGTTATCAACAATATGCTTCGCTCGTCGAGACACGTTGATTGATGTAAAATTTGAACTTGATCTGCCTTGACCTGAACACAGGACAAGTCAATTTTCGAATATGTCCTAACTAGGTCATGATCATCCGATATACTATTCGATGTGTCTCGACAGATAATCACAATGGTGAAAACTGTAAGTATCACTCTATCATGCGTATCTCAAAAGTTATTCCCTAAAAACAATTCCGCTATTTTGAGAATGTTTCACGTTCGATGGCCTTCCCTAGTCTATTGACCCGAGATCAAATCTGATGAAGCCTGAGTGACAACAAATTAAATTATCTTTCGCACTGGCGGATCCAGCCTCTCTCCGTGGGGGCATCTTTTTGTGGCAACAAGGTATCCCCATTTTTCCCCGCAGATTTGAGCCGGTCGCCTTACTTTGGTATTCGAGCTAAGAAATTCACTTTTCAAATTCACAAAAAAATGTTTTTGTTTTCTCCGAAAAAAGTTTTTCCTTTATTGGACGGTCAAAAACACAAAATTTCGAATATTCGAGATAGCCATTTTGAAGAAAATTTCATTTATTTTCTTTTGACTTTTTATTTGCAATTTGCTTCAAAACTCTATTTTCTACGATTGTTCAAACATTTATCGTTTTTCCGCCAAAAATGGCATGCCATGGCGTCATTAAAACGTCATTATTTCCCACAATACTGCATCAATTTAATTGGACTTTGGGTGAGAAGGCGTAGAATTGATGCAGCAAAATTTACTGAAAGTTTGACGTTGATATCTATCATAGTTTTGAAATTATTGAGAAAGTCCGGGAGGGGGCTGATTCTGCCCCGCCCCCCCCCCCCCCCACAGCGGGGTGCGGGTTAAGTGTCACCGGGGCTGCTTGAATTGCATCAGGTGCGCTGTTTTGTCTATCATTGAAAGAAAGGGATACATACAAACTTCAAATTCAATCACTCGAGAGAAGAAAAAAACTTCCGTTTTCATGAAGTTTTCTTCTAACATCATTGTTTTTCACGTTCAGTGCAGGGAACGTGCGGGGGGATACTTGTATTGAATGCCACTCTAAGATTCCTGTGGAAGGGGGGGGGGTATTTATCCCTGATGCTCCCTGGATCCGCCAGTACCAGCAATAACCGCCAAGGAGAGCCTCTGCCAGACACGTACCTAATGGAATTCATTTTCCCATTTTCCAAATTTGTATAAGTAATTGCGAAAGTTGTGTCATGCCGCGAAGCGGCGCGAAATTTTCCGGTTGGGGCTGCTTGAATGGCATCAGGTGCGCTGTTTTCTCTATCATTACAAAAGGGAGACATACAAACTTCAAATTAAATCACTCGAGAGAAAAATACTTCCGTTTTCATGAAGTTTTCTCATAGGATCATTGTTTTTCACGTTCAGTGCAGGGAACGCGCGGGGCGGGGGCATACTTGTATTGAATGCCCCTCTCAGATTCCTGTGGAGGGGGGGGGGGGGGCATTTGTCGCTGATGCCCATTGGACCCGCCAGTGCCAGCAATTATCGCCAAGGAGAGCCTCTGCCAGACACTTACCTAATATAATTCATTTTCCCATTTTCCAAATTTGTATGAGCTATTGCGAAAGTTGTGTCATGCCGCGAAGCGGCGCGAAATTTTCCGGTTTTTGACTGTGGATAGCTGGATTTTGACTGCTGCAAAGACGATTTTACGATAAATTGGGAACGCGCGCGGGGGGGGGGATACCTGTATTGAATGCCCCCCCCCCCTCTTCCAGATTTCTGCGGGGGGGGGGGGGGTGCATTTGCCCCTGATGCCCCCCCCCCCTGGATCCGCCAGTAATCTTTCGGACGTTTTTTTTTTCTCGCGCGTCGCTACCTCTTTTTGTTCTCGAGATATAGACGGGTTTTGGTAAGGACACCCATGTATGGCCTAAATTTTACCTTTGTTGACCTCTGGTGACCTCAATGGCCTAAATGACCTGACCTAAAATAATGACTTAGTACTTTCATTGTTTCGAGCTATCTAACCTGTTTCTGTTTGTCGCTATACGTTGCATGACTTTTTAAATCTTGTAGGGGCGGGTATCCACCCCCCGTCGGTTCGAACTTGGTGCGAACCCCGTCTGTGCGTGGGTTAACCATATTAGATGCACGCACAAGGCACCTTGAAAGTCCCAGCAGCAACGCAATCAATAAGAGGCAACGCGGAACGTCTGGCCCTCAACATTTCACGTTGTCCCGATTGCTCACGTTTGTGACATATTACATTGGAAACACATACATTCGAGGTAATTCACAGTCACTAATGTGTAGACTATGGAGTGTAGAGGGGCTTTACGCGAAAAGATCCGCCATAAGTTTGGAAAGACAACTTCAGAAAATAGCAACGTATAAAACTTCCGTTGAAAATGTTAAGCGCTCACGGGATTTTCAAGTAGCTTGTCTTAGTATATGGCCACTGGCAGATCCAGCAGGGGGGGGGGGGGGGGAAGCTAACATGCCTCAAACCGCCCAAATTCACCCAAAATTTGACATATTTTCTGATTTAAAAAGACAAATTAACCCGCGCCCCGCTGGGGTATTCGGTCGAACACGCTGGGGGCGGGGGGGACAGATTCTGCCCCTTTGTTATATTCTGAACCAACAACCGCAGCGAGACGCGCAAGGCCGTAATTGAAAGCTCTCAATGAGCCGCATCTAACGTGTACGAGACATTTTCAAAATAAGGTCACATCACAGGACACGACCAGGTCAAAAGTCAAAATTAAGGTATTTTAGTTTTGGGGCCATACTTTCCATCCAAAGCCTTAGATTGAGACTATTATCGCACAAAGTACTCTGAAAGATATAATGCATCTCCCGCATTAGTAAAAAGTGAAATTGTAAGCAAAGGTCAAGGTCAGGTCAGGTCACAAAAAGTCACTTTTGACAAGAGGTCTACGAAGGTTATTTTACACGTAGAATTTGATAGTAGCAGCCATTTTTACAACCTGACACTATATATGGTTAGGTCAGGTCACATAAAGTCAAAATTTGAAATTGATTTATCTAAATAAAAAAGGCATGTATTTAGACCAGTTTTGTCTCAGAAATACAGTGGTGGCATTTATTTGTCTGTATCTGGTCAATAAAAGCCAAAATAACGTAACTTAAAAAAATGACGTCATGAGTTATTTATACTTACGGAGCCATGAGTCAATTAAGATATTGCTTTGAAATTTGGTTTGGGTATCGTCCATACCTGGTTCACTCAAATATATTCCGTTTTTCATATCTTCAAGAAATAAAAAAAATGTGAAAAGTTTTCTGGAAAATTTTATATTGTTATTTTTAGGAGTCAAAACCCCAAACTTTCGCAAATCTGAGATAATAGTTTTGAAGAGAATGCCATTTCCTTTCTTTTGACGTTTTTGTCTTACAATCTGCTTCAAAACTCGATTTTCTACGATTTGTCAAACAGTTATCGTTTTTCGACCAAAAATGGCGTGACATGACGTCATTAAAACGTCACGATTTCCCAAAGTGCTACATCAATTTAATTGAACTTTTGTGAAAAGACGTAGAATTAATGCAGCATAAGGTACTGTAAGTTGTACGTCGACACCTATCATAGGAGTTGGGCTGAGGGGCCGAGGCCTTCTCCCATTGGGCCGAGGGGCCCTTCGGGCCCCTCGACCCAATGGGGGGGGGGGGGGGGGGGCACGTGCCCCCTATGCCCCCCTGGCTGCGCCCCTGATTAAAACTATTATCTCACAAAGTGCTCCCAAATGTATAATGCATCTCCTGCATAAGTAAAAGTGAAATTTTAAGCAAGGGTCAAGGTCAAGGTCAGGTCACAAAAGGTCACAGGTCTACGAAAGCCATGCGACACATGCTGTATGGGTTATTTTACACGTATAATTCGATAGAAGCAGCCATTTTCACAGCCTGACACCATATAATCGCCCTCAGGTCAAGGTCAGGTCACAATAAGGTCAAAATTTGAAATTGATTAATCTAAATAAACATTGCATGTTTCTAGACTAGTTTTGTCTTCAAAATACAGTGGCGGCATTTATTTGTCTGTATCTGGTCAGTAAAAGCCAAAAAACGCAATATAAAAAATGACGTCATGAGTTACTTATTCTTAGAGAGCCATAAGTCAGTCAAAAATAAAGAAATTGCTTTGCAATTTGGTTTGAACATCGTTAATACTCGGTTCTCTAATATATCTTCCGTTTTTTTTTGAAAATCTTCAAACAAAAAACTTTTGTGGAAATTCTTCCCCCAAATCAGTTTTTTCCATTTTTGGGGGTTAAAAACCCAAAGTTTTTCACATCTGAGATGGCCATGTTAAAGACAATGTTATTTCCTTTCTTTTGATGCCTTTTATTTGCGATTTACATCAACACGCTATTTTCTACGATTTGTCAAACATTTAACATTTTTTTTCACCAAAAATGACATGACATGACGTCATTAAAACGTCATTATCTCCTCAAAATTCTCACGAATTTCAACAAAATTGTAACACAAGATGTATAATTGATGCACCATAAGGTACCGCAAGTTTCATTTCGATATTTGTCATAGTTTTCAAGTTATGGAGAAAATCTGGGAGGGGGGTAAAATTTACCCCTTAGCGCCGCGCGGGTTAAAATAGCATAGTCTAATATTCATTATCCTCGTAATCTATCATTCGTTTGCACTTCTCTTTTAATCAGACTTGTCAATGATTCATATTTGTCATGAGTCTATTCACAGTGATTCACGGACCATAATGAATGATTAAATCATGATTCAATCACTCAACATTACCATAATGAATGATTCAATCATGATTCAATCACTCAACATTACCATAATGAATGATTCAATCATGATTCAATCACTCAACATTACCATAATGAATGATTCAATCTTGATTCAATCACTCAACATTAAAGGGAAGTGTCAACTCCTTTGTCTAACTACTTTTATTTGGAATGTGCGACTAAGATTTTATGAGCGTGATAGGGAGGTCATGCTCTACCTGTGTGCCAATTTGCATGCACATCAGAATAGTCTGCTGTTTGACCTTAAACATATGACCTGCTCTAAATCCTTTGATTTTGAATGTGCGACTCTAAGATTTCATGAGCGTGATAAGGGGAGCGTGAGCGTGATGTGTTCTACCAGTGTGCTAATTTGCATGCAAATCGGAATAGTCCGCTGTTTGACCTTAAACCTATCTGACCTGCTCTAACTTCTTTGATTTTGAATGTGCGACTCTAGGATTTTACCAGAATGATCACTAGGTCGTGATCTATCGGTGTACCAATTTTGAAACCAATCCAAATAATCCGCGAATGTATTTCCGAATGTGAATGTGAATGTGAGCCAATTGGACACGCGTGTTGTTTATTTTGATTATAAAATGATATTTATAATATTTATTATAATTGCAAATTCCAAGCTCCAAAAGCATTAATGACTTTACGTTTCACTCTTTTAAGCGAATAGAACATTTATTTTGATTTTGCATTAGGTATTATTTTTTATAAAGCATGATGTGGAATAAAGCGGCGCCGATGCGACAGTGATATTTGGGACATGCGGAGGTCATGCAAATGTTTGTTTATGATTTAGTTTTTGATATGGTATAGCCTAGAAATTAGGAAAAGGTGGGTACCTTTTGATAATTTTTCGTGTGAAAAAGGTGTGCGTGTACTGTGTGGTTTATGAACCAAAGTATGAGTTAGTTACCTTCTCTAAGTATTTAGGTACCTACCAGTGGCGGATCCAGGGGGCTGAAGCCCCCTGCCTTAGGGGGGGCTGAAGGGGGCTGAAGCCCCCTGCCTTCCAGGGGGCTGACGCCCCCTGCCTTAGAAAACGGCGCCATTTTTGTATAGGATTTGCCGGCGCCGAAGGCGCCGTAGCGTTTTCGGGAGGCCGCCAGGGCGCCCTTGCGTCTACCAACAGCATCGTAGCACTCTTGGAAGGCACCCTGGCACCCTCAGAAGACATCTTGCCGCCCTCACAACGCATTATGCCGCCCTCGGAAGGTACATCGCCGCCCTCGGAAGGCATTATGCCGCCCTCGGAAGGCATTATGCCGCCCTAGGAAGGCACCATGCCGCCCCCGTCACCGAGGAAATATGCCGCCCTCAGGCCTGAAGCCCCCTGCCTTAGAAAATCCTGGATCCGCCCCTGGTACCTACCCATAACCCTACCAGTTCCAAGGTATTCACCTAGTTAGGGCTGATTGAACAGTGGCTTTGTGCCCACTTGAGTTGGACACAAAGCCTCGCTTTCTTTACGCATATATGAATTACAGGCTACAGCTCAGGACACAGAGCTCATATAATTGGCCATTAACACGCGCCCTGGAGGGCCTCTGATAATTACACACCCTGGAGGGGGGGGATTTCGCCCTCCCCCTATGATCTCGAAAACCACGCAACGTAGCGACAAGCGGGAAACGACGTTAGATAGCTCGAGACAAGCTCTTTCGAAAGTATTTCGTTAATTTTTTTTTTCAGGTCAATATTGAGGTCACCAGAGGTCATCAAGGGTCAGATTTTCAAGTTTTCAGGACTTCGGTTCGAACACTCCCAAATATCTCGGGAACTATGATAGTTAGCTGCAAACGGAAAAAGCAATCGAAAGTCATTGAAAAATGCAATCCACATAGGTGTCCTCAGATTTGAGCCCAGGTCAATAGTTTAGGCTCCAGAGGTCATCGAATGTCAAAAAGGTGATTTTGTTTTCAAAACTGTTTTCCAAAATAACCTTTTACCTAATAAAGATAAAGCAATAATGTTTACGCCATCGCGTGTGTCTTGTCAAGGCGCTTCGAGTCATATTCATGGTGACCGGGTTAGGTCAACTGAGAAATTTGACCTCAGGTCAAGGTCAAGTGGTGACCCAAGTTGGTCATGTTGCATATTGGGCGACGTGTCTCGACGAGACAAACATATTGGTACCGTTTTCTCTTCTCTATCTTCATTATGTCGATAGTTATTGATAAAACCGTGTTGGCGGTCACAAAATTGACCTGACCTTAGGTCACCGATATTAGAAATCCGAGATAAACAAATTGTTGGTATCTATGACCTTATGAAGTCCTGCAAGATTGAAACCGATCGGCGTAAAACTGTGGCTGTGGTACTACTGAAAAGTTTTGGAGTTGAGGTCATCACGTGACCTGGTCTGGTGACCTGACCTGAGATGACCTGAGGCCAAGAATTTTACATAATGCGGGAAGTTAATTTCTAAACAGGTATACAAAAAACGGCGGCGCTGCGCGCCGCCGTTTTTGCGCTATCCTCGAAAAACCGGAGGGGTGGGCGGATTTCGCCCCCCCTCCAGGGCGCGTGTTAAGTGCCTGGTTTGTCCACAGGGAATGCTGGATGAACGCTGGGCCGCTGGCATATTTTGTGGACAGTTTATGCTGTTCGACCAAAAAAGAATGATTCTTTGAGCAATGAATGATTCAATCAGCCTATTTTCTCTGTATGAATGATTCAATCAGTGACTCACAACAGGTTTGCGCATGAAGTGAATCGATTCATGAGTCATTCATTTGAAATAAGAATGATTCAATCAAAAGTAGTCGATTCACATTGAATCATTGACAAGTCTGCTTATAATATGTTTTTATTCGGGCCGCGTGCTTTTCCATCTTTCTTCCGGGCGCGTCCCTCGTCTCAGACGCACGTGCATATCGTGTGCTCTTGAAAATATCAGGTAGTAGACGCCACATCCGTATGTGTTTATAACGCTGAACAACGACGAACGTTAGCACACAACTCGCGCTAAACAACGCAAGAGCCGGCCACCTGGTGAAGTCCCGCGCTTCCAGGCGGTAGCTGTTTTCCGAAGGGCGCGCGGACGGAGAAACACGAGCACGGGCACCATCAACCCGGACCCGAACCACATCCGGATGACGGTGTGGTGGCGGCATTGACCACGGGCTTCTGAACCCCATTGCGCTACCTAGGATACGCCCCTCAAGGCCAAATCATCGATAAGCCCGGGACCTGTGCCAAGAGAGTAACGACGACGACGAGATACAATAGACTGGAGCCGCGCAGTGCTGCAGTGGCCAGGTGTGGGCGGTGGCCTTGCACTTGGTGTCTCTGTTATTCGTCTGTACCGTCATCCTACCAAATGTAATAGAGCTGAGCAACATAAACATGTCCTTATCGAAGTTTTGATTGTGGTGTTCGCTCATATTTTGTCACTTAACTGAGAGTTGCATGGAGTCGGTTTTTTATGTAAGATCGCTTGGAGGCGGTGTAGTGTGTACCACATGTCGCTGAACATCATCATCTCATCCTACTCTCCACGACTACGAGAATGTCGTTGTGGCTTCTGAGCTTCTGTAATATTATAACAATTTTACATTATTGCTCATAGTAGATCAAAATGGAGAAATTGGTCACTACATGACATGACAAGTACCTACTCTCCATGTTGATGCCGCACTTCCACATGCCTTAATTTGTCTGCCAATTGTGAAGGCTTGTATTGTTAAAATATTTATGAAATAGTCATTTTTATTAAAGTATAATCATTCTGAATACAAAACATCTATATATTCAATTCCATAACTGTTCAATTATCACAGCGAAGTATTTTGTTTTCGTGCGTCGGGGCGGTATTCGAACACGGTCGGGGCGGCATCTCTGTTGAAGGTGTGCCCTCGATGACGTCATCTAGTAACCGGCGAAGAAAGCTGCGCACTGGGATGATTCTACCTGGTATATACGGCCTTGGTCTAGTTATCCGGTGTTGACGTGAGTATTGCATTGAAGGTCACTGGACACTGGAAGTTGAAGTATGTGTATTATGTAGACTAACATACATACATGGTAGTCTATGAAATACAAAATACATGGTTGGTAGCATAAAAGCCAGGTGAGGTACATGCTATTCTGGTCTCCTGTATGCTAAGATGACTGGCCATTAGACAGGATTTGCCACTGCATTTTTAACATGATATTTGCCATTTGTTTATTGCAAAACTTTGCCTTCTACTGGTATGTCTCAGATTTGGATTGTAGTGGAATGGAATGGCAATAGTATTTTATTATGGCTACCACCAGTTGTGGGTAATAGTTCAGTAATTCACCTCCCTAGGTTAAGGTTCTGCTTGAGGCCCCTAATAGAAGGGTAACGGTGGGGCTGGCGTCACCGTCGCGGCCGGGCAGTAAAGTCAAGGTTCAAAGTTAATATCACCGTTATTGGTCTGGAGTCATGGGAAGCTTTATGACGTCATCAGATTCTGGCTACGAGCGAATCTTAGGCCGACCCGATCAGACTTAATGGCTACGAGCGAATCTTACGCCGACCCGATCGGATTTAATGGCTACGAGCTGTAGGCCGACCCGATCGGACTTAATGGCGGGGTTAGGTTAGGTTAGTTTCATTAATTCCGATCGGTTCGGCCTACCGCAGAACCGATCGGAATTAATTAAACTAACCTAACCTAACCCCGCCATTAAGTCTGATCGATTCCATGACAAATCTTCGTCCCGCATTTCTTCGTCGGGCATTTCTTCGTCCGCAAATCTTCGTCTCCGCATTTCTTCGTCGCGCGTTTCTTCGTCTCGCATTTCTTCGCATCCGCAAATATTCGTCTCGCATTTCTTCGTATCCGCAAATATTCGTCTACGCAATTATTCGTATCCTAACATAACCTAACCTAACCGAATATTTGCGATACGAAGATTTGCGTATACGAAGTTTCGCGGATACGAAGAAATGCGAGACGATGATTTGCCGATACGAAGAAATGCGAGACGAAGAAACGCGCGACGAAGAAATGCGCTACGAAGAAACGCTAGACGAAGATTTGCGTACGAAGAAATGCGCTACGAAGAAATGCTGGACGAAGAAATCCTGGACGAAGAATTGTCCGGACACCAGTCTGATCGGTTCGGCCTACAGCTCATAGCCATTAAGTCCGATCGGGTCGGCCTAAGATTGGCTCATAGCCATTAAGTCTGATCGGGTCGGCCTAAAATTCGCTCGTAGCAAGAATCTGGTGACGTCATAAAGCTTCCCTATGACTCCAGACCAATAACGGTGATAGTAACCTTGAACCTTGATTTTACTGCCCGGCCGCGACGGTGACGCCAGCCCCACCGTTATCAATAGAAGAAGGGTCCTTCTATTAGGGAATATAAATCTTCTATTATTCTATTCTTCTTCTATTACTGTCAGCTGACTGCCGGCAGTCAGCTGACAATATTATTATGACAGACAGTGTACCAGTAATACCAAAGCTATGATGTCTCACATCACCAATAATAACTTAATCAAACCTAACCTAACCTTACATCAATTACTGTTGCAGGGACCCACGTTTATAATGCTCCGCTCACAATCACTGCGCTGCAGCCTACTGGGGGGGGGGGCTGTCGCCTGTCACCCCCCCCTGACGATCTCGTAGACAAAACCAAACCCTATGGCATAATTAAGTTGTCTGATGCATTTAGGCCTAGCCTATTAATATTAACAGCTTCATTGGCAAAAATATGGAAATGTTGCTGTGATGTCAAAATGTCGCTGATAAATGTATTTTTTGGTGACGTCATAGCTTTGGTATTACTGGTACACTTTTCTGTCTGTCATAATAATACTCTCTTCTTCTATTATGAACCTCATTAACACCAACAAATCGGGAGGTGAATTACTGAACTATTACCCAGTTGTATACATAAAACACAATTAAATCAAAATAATATATTTAAATCATGGATCTCAATCTGTGCATGCCGCACACACGTTAACATGCAGTGTACTCAAGGCAGTTCTCATTTCTCCATGTAGGTCCATGGGTACATAACATTTAAAAGCAAGCAGGAATACCATGGCACAAGCACATACCAGTTGGGCAAACTAGGGGGATGCAATCAAAAAGTTGATTGATCAAAAAGTTGATCAAAGTGGGCAGAGCGATGCCCTAATATGGGCATGAAATCAGTATTTTGATTGATTTTGGTACATCACCACACTGAAACATGTTTTATACATGAAAAGAAAGCCTATGTACATCAGATTTTTGTTGGAAAAGAAAGAAAAAATATTGATCTACCAAAAAAGTGTTGTTCCAGTGCCCACTGACTATGTCTTTGTGTCTTTCTTGAATACAAATACAAAGTATTTCCTAAATTCATCAAATCGAGGTAATTTGTTATGCTTCCTAGTGAATTGGTTATTTATCAGATGATTCCATTTTGATTAATTATTAATATTATTTGATTTCAGCTTTCTTTTCCAGTATAACATTAACATTATAAAATTAACATTATAACATTTTCAGTATAAGTTAACATAATCAATATATTGATTAGCCAGCTGTTTGCACAATACAAAAGTTGAACGCCGCCGTAATTTTCAGACGCCCGTAATTAATTTGTTGATTGCAGTAGATCATCGAATGCATGTTCATTATTTTGTTTATTGTAGCTTTCATATACTGTGCATAGTTTCATATTTTTACTTGCTGATTCTGTGGTTGTGGGTTTATTTCATCGCTTGATTATTCAAATATTGACGTTTTACTGAAGGCCTGCAAGCATGCAGGCCTTCAGTATAAGGGCATCACTCCACCCACTTCAATCAACTTTTTGATTGCCTCCCCGTAGTTTGCCCAACTGATATATCATCTTCCACTTCTTCCAGCTTCCGTCTAAACTTAATGACTTTCTACATAATAAAGATGATGATATTTAGGTTGATGGGTGAGCTGTGTTGGTCGTTTCATGCCCAGGATACAGCTTCCTCCAGATGAAGGGTTGAAAATACAACATTTCTCAAACTCTTTTGGCATTTAGATGCTTGTTTCTTATTTTGGTGACCAGCAATTAGTGACAAAAATCCTGTGATGATGCCATAATTGTGAATTCATTGTGAATTAGGGATGCCAAAATTACTCTGGTTAGGTGCCAGTTTCCCCGTAAAATTGTGAATTTGGCCACACTGTATATATGTATATATGTATATATCCGCCCCTGTAGCTTTGTCCGTCCCTGTAGCTCAGTTGGGAGCGCGCTGGACTTCTGACCTCACCCGGTAGTGGCAGCCCGGGTTCGAGTCGCTTCGGCGCTCGCTATTTGCTCCTGACTGGGATGGCCTGTGGCCGGTGGCAGCGGACGCACTCAAAGTCAGATGACGTCAGAGAGCGGGGCGGACCGTGTCCAGGTATGTCGGGCACGTACAACTTTCGTTTCTAAATTCTGCTGGACGCCAGAAATTGCTTGATGGGGTGGTGGGATCAGGGCCTGCGCGACAAGCTATGCTTAGCGCGGGGTCTGACCATCCATTCAAAAGCATTAGGACTAAATAAGAAATAATAAAAATATATGTATATATGTATATATGTATATATGTATATATGTATATATGTATATATGTATATATGTATATATGTATATATGTATATATGTATATATGTATATATGTATATATGTATATATGTATATATGTATATATGTATATATGTATATATCAGGCAGGCAGGCAGGCAGGCAGGCAGGCAGGCAGGCAGGCAGGCAGGCAGGCAGGCAGGCAGGCAGGCAGGCAGGCAGGCAGGCAGGCAGGCAGGCAGGCAGGCAGGCAGGCAGGCAGGCAGGCAGGCAGGCAGGCAGGCAGGCAGGCAGGCAGGCAGGCAGGCAGGCAGGCAGGCAGGCAGGCAGGCAGGCAGGCAGGCAGGCAGGCAGGCAGGCAGGCAGGCAGGCAGGCAGGCAGGCAGGCAGGCAGGCAGGCAGGCAGGCAGGCAGGCAGGCAGGCAGGCAGGCAGGCAGGCAGGCAGGCAGGCAGGCAGGCAGGCAGGCAGGCAGGCAGGCAGGCAGGCAGGCAGGCAGGCAGGCAGGCAGGCAGGCAGGCAGGCAGGCAGGCAGGCAGGCAGGCAGGCAGGCAGGCAGGCAGGCAGGCAGGCAGGCAGGCAGGCAGGCAGGCAGGCAGGCAGGCAGGCAGGCAGGCAGGCAGGCAGGCAGGCAGGCAGGCAGGCAGGCAGGCAGGCAGGCAGGCAGGCAGGCAGGCAGGCAGGCAGGCAGGCAGGCAGGCAGGCAGGCAGGCAGGCAGGCAGGCAGGCAGGCAGGCAGGCAGGCAGGCAGGCAGGCAGGCAGGCAGGCAGGCAGGCAGGCAGGCAGGCAGGCAGGCAGGCAGGCAGGCAGGCAGGCAGGCAGGCAGGCAGGCAGGCAGGCAGGCAGGCAGGCAGGCAGGCAGGCAGGCAGGCAGGCAGGCAGGCAGGCAGGCAGGCAGGCAGGCAGGCAGGCAGGCAGGCAGGCAGGCAGGCAGGCAGGCAGGCAGGCAGGCAGGCAGGCAGGCAGGCAGGCAGGCAGGCAGGCAGGCAGGCAGGCAGGCAGGCAGGCAGGCAGGCAGGCAGGCAGGCAGGCAGGCAGGCAGGCAGGCAGGCAGGCAGGCAGGCAGGCAGGCAGGCAGGCAGGCAGGCAGGCAGGCAGGCAGGCAGGCAGGCAGGCAGGCAGGCAGGCAGGCAGGCAGGCAGGCAGGCAGGCAGGCAGGCAGGCAGGCAGGCAGGCAGGCAGGCAGGCAGGCAGGCAGGCAGGCAGGCAGGCAGGCAGGCAGGCAGGCAGGCAGGCAGGCAGGCAGGCAGGCAGGCAGGCAGGCAGGCAGGCAGGCAGGCAGGCAGGCAGGCAGGCAGGCATGCATGCATGCATGCATGCATGCATGCATGCATGCATGCATGCATGCATACATACATAGATATATATATATATATATATATATATATATATATATATATATATATATATATATATATATATATATATATATATATATATATATATATATATATATATATATATATATATATATATATATATATATATATATATATATATATATATATATATATATATATATATATATATATATATATATATATATATATATATATATATATATATATATATATATATATATATATATATATATATATATATATATATATATATATATATATATATATATATATATATATATATATATATATATATATATATATATATATATATATATATATATATATATATATATATATATATATATATATACAAATCTGTTCCTTCGTCTATAGGCCCCTTGAAGCTTCCCGAGTGGTGATCTGTGCTCAGACCTACTAGCTATGAGTCAATGAGTCTGTTCCATTCACTCCTCTAACCTCCTCAAAGCTCCTCCAAATTAATATTATCGTTCCCGTGGCTCATCCAAACTCCTCTATGCTCCTCTAAGCTCGCCTCAAACCTCCTCCGAACATTGATATGTAAGTACTCTGCTCCGAACTCCTCCGAAATGAAAAGTGTTTTTTCGGAGGAGGCTATGGTAGACATTAGTGGCGCGGTTCATTCATTTGTAATTCTGACGCCAGATTTGTTGTCACACAAGAGAAAGAGAGTGAGGACTGAAATGTGAAGTTGAAGTGGTGCGAATAGTATTGTTTTCTTCTCATTTTCCCATGGGTACTTACAAATTGGGTATCAAAATTCAAAATTGGGTATCTCATATTTTTTTTTGTGGATCTGGGCATCAGCACTGTCTACTTGACATGCTCGCAAACAGCTGATACCTCATCCGAATTCGTTCCCGTGGCGACGCAAATCAGTGCTCCTCCAACCTCCTCTAAACTAATCTCATCTTTTTTGGAGGAGCCCCTGGCTTCGTCTTTTGCCTCTGTCTTCTGCAGAGGTCCCAACCAATCAGGAGCCACATCAGGTGTAATAGACCTATTTAGTGTGACGTCACTGGTGGAAAGCGGTTGCAACAGCTGACTGCGCTAATGTTAAAGGCCATAGGGAAGATATTCTTATCTAGATTGTGGGAGAATGGCGTTTGATTATGTGACGAAAACTTGTTTTATGGGTAATTTGGATTTTCCCTCATTTTTATCATGCAAAACATGCATTCAGTAAAAACAAACGTCACAATTGACGTTTAAATATTAATAGGCGGTTATGGCGCAGGTGTTACATTCACAAAAACTAAGCAATGTCAGCTTTTGGTTTTGCTGGCGCCAATTTCAGTTCATATTACGGTGTTAGGTGACGAGTAACCTCAATATTTGTACTTCATTGTTAACTTTAGGTTGTCTTTCGTTACATTTGTTTCCATTAATATTTTTCTTCTTCAAGATTTACCAAATTTGTTTCAACAAGGGCAAAGTCATTGGTTACGTCATTGGAGGCATTGACGTAATCGATGACGTAATCGATTGTGTTAAGGTGAACTGATAACTACTCAAATACCTAATTCCGAGGTGGCTTGTCAGGGAAAAATTGGTTTGTTAGGTGGTAAAAATGAGGAAAAATCCACATTACCCATTAAACAACTTTTCATCACATAATCGAACGTCATTCTCCCACAATATAGATAA
The DNA here is from genome assembly GCA_036785665.1 of Chirona hameri. Classification (NCBI taxonomy): domain Eukaryota; kingdom Metazoa; phylum Arthropoda; class Thecostraca; order Balanomorpha; family Balanidae; genus Chirona; species Chirona hameri. Next base: position 58,130 of record JAXIVJ010005553.1, read on the forward strand.
GAATATCTTCCCTATGTCCTTTAACATTAGCGCAGTCAGCTGTTGGAACCACTTCCAATCAGTGACGTCATCACTAAATAGGTCTATGACGGGCACATTGATCCCATACATATATCTATTGACGATGTAAAAACCCAACTCATTTCACTAGATATAAATGCGGCCATGGGACCTGACAAAATTCACCCTATGGTTTTGAAGAGTTGTGCACACAATCTAGTGTACCCATTGCACATCATATTGACTAAATCATTACAAGAAGGAACTGTTCCAATGACTTGGAAACGCTCTACTGTTGTCCCTATCTTTAAGAAAGGCCATAGATTTGAACCATTGAATTACAGACCAGTGAGCCTTACTCCAGTATGCTTTCAATCTTTGGAGCGTATTATCGCTGATCACTTGCAAGATTACTAAAATGACAACAGGTTACTCTCTCACCACCAGTTCGGGTTTAGACGGGGAAGGTCCACGATGGAACAGCTTCTTTTGGTATATGAGGAGATTTCTGGTTTAATGGACTCGGGGATTACTGTGGACTTTTTTTTTATTACAGCAAGGCCTTCGATGTGGTTTGTCACCAAATTCTGATAGCGAAACTACAGTCCATTGGCATCGATGGCCAGCTTTTAAAATGGATTGTTTCATTTCTGACAGGCCGAGAAATGCAGGTGTCTATTAAAGGGCATCTTAGCAGTGACAGAGCTGTCAACAGTGGTGTACCCCAGGGATATGTTCTGGGGCCACTGTTGTTTCTTATTTATATACATCATGTAGGCTCGAAATTTGCATCCAACTACAAAATCTTTGCAGATGATTTAAAGCTGTACTCACATGTAAACTCAGATCCTCTTTGTCAATACCCGGCTGCTGCGCCATCTATACAGAATGATATAGATGTGCTTCATCACACATCTGAATCATGGGGTTTAAAGCTAAATAGAAAGAAGTGTGCTGTGCTGCGTTTCTCGAGAAACTTTAAAGACCAAGTGTCACCACTCTACTGCCTTGATGGCAGTCCTCTTCCTGTCGGTCTGTCTCATAATGACCTGGAGCGTTAGTAGATGTTAAACTTAAATTTCATGAACATATTGTGTCGGTGGCTCACAAGGCATCTGGTTTGTGTCAAAGCTTCTTAAAATCAACTGTCTGTCGCACACCAAACTTCATGATGTTTCTCTTCATAACTCTGTCAGGCCGTTGATCGAATATGCGTCGTGTGTGTTGAACACTGGCTATAGGGAGGATTTACAGAAATTGGAGCGTGTTCAAAGATCGTGGACTAAAAAGATTGACAACCTCCATGACTTGTCGTATGCGGAAAGGTTGTGTGAATTAGAGCTATATTCAGTGCAGGAATTAGAGCTATATTCATTCAGTGCAGGAGATCTCCTTCAAGCAGATCTCATTCAATATTGGAAAATATTCAATGGATGTGTACATATTTGGAACAACCTCCCGGAGTGTATTGTAACTTTATCCAACTTAAGCACCTTCAAAAAGGGCTTGGAAAATGTGATTAAGGAGGATCTGTATCGATATGTCTGATGATCGCACAAACAACAACTGTTATTAGAAACTTTTCTCTAGACACTAAGTCATACTAGTAAGTGTTGTTACATGAGGACACTCTAAATCCAGTTGTCTTATCAAATCAGCAACCACTCTGCAATGTTACTTGTTCGACTGGCGTGTCCTATGATCCTGGGTTCCCCTCGTGCCTGCTGTCTCATCCTTAAGGCGGTCGGGCACGGTGGAACCCTACCAGGTGAGAGAACCAGGTGAGACTGGCATCCTCCCTCGCTGTGGAGCCTGTGAAGACTGGTACTCGAGAGCTCTGTCTGTGAACAGCTCAGTTCAGAACTTATGTTCAGCTATGGGACTTAGTTATGTAGACTTATGGCATCAGTTCTATGAGTGGCGTAGGTACTATATGAAGGATGGGCTTCACTTATCGGATGAGGGGCAAGGGCTTTGGGAAATGCCTACAGAAGCGTCATTCAGGGAAACTAAGTAGGAGGGGGGGGGGGGGGGGGGGGGGGGGGGGGTCGGGGATGCTAGTACCAGGGCATCAGGAAGTAAGCATTGGTAGAAGGGCATGTCAGAATAGGACAGTAGATCATAATTACCTCAGAATTAGTAGTCAGCTCAAAGTATAAGATCACATGTGTGATGCTGAATGCCCAAAATATTAGGTCTAAATTTGATGAGTTTGAGTGTTATGTTGCCCTTGAAAAGCCTGCTATAATTTGTGTAACCGAGACATGGGTTAGTGAGGGGTATAATAGGGATATGCTACAGGATTTCGAGTTACAAGGGTATAACATGTTTTCATACTGCAGAGAATCACGGCAGGGGGGCGGATTGTTTGTATATGTAAATAGCTCGTATTGCACTACTAGAGTTGATGATTCTAGTAAAGTAAAAGAAGTAGAATCAATCTGGCTCGACAATAAAATTGGTACAGGAAACAGAGGAAGGTTGAGGATAGGTGCATTTTACAGACCAGGGAATCTTCCAAGGAACTCCCAAGTTGAAACAGACCAAGATATTTGTGAGGAAATACGTAGGAACTTTCGGGCTCAGTGTCTTATTATAGGAGATTTTAACTTAAGAGGATACGAAAGTATAGCAGAGGAAACAAATGAGTGTAGGTTGTATAGGCAAATCTTTGAAGAGAAGATTTTCATGCATCAGTTTGTAACAGAGCCAACCAGACATTGCTCCATTCTAGACCTTGTATTCTCAGACAACAGTGATCTAGTTAGTGACATAAGTATTTGCGAAGGTCTAGGAACCAGCTGTCACAATATGGTTACATTCAATATCTCATCAGAAATGAGGCCCAAAGATAACCTTCTTATGGTTCCAAACTTCAACCGGGCTGATTTTGATGGCATTAGAAATGACCTCGCACAGATAAAATGGAACGTTGAGTTCGCAGGTTTAGAGGCATGTAAGGCCTGGAATGTTTTCAAAGCTAGATTAAGCCAAATTCAGAATCGGCATATACCCCTCAGGCACAAACGTAACAGAACCAAGGGCAAACCAGTTTGGCTTACCCCAGAAGTAAAGAGTGCTATACAAGCTAAAAGAAGTTCATATGGCATTTTTAAGGGATATTCACTAGATATAAATCAGAAGGCCTACCAGAATGCAAGAAATTCAGTTAAGAAAAAGGTCTGAGCAGCTAAAAGGGCAAAGGAACTTGATTTAGCTAGACATTGTAATGCAGATAGTAAGAAGTTTTTCAGGTTTTATAAGTTCAGTACAGTTACCAAAAATATAGGTCCATTTAAGGTAGATGATGTGTTAGTTAGCAAGGACAGTGCAATGGTTGAAGTGCTTAATGATCAGTTCCAATCTGTCTTTACTATCGAGGACCAGAGTAGTATTGCAGTACTTCAGCCTGAGCCAAAGACAGAGGAGACTATAGGAGAGCTAGGTGGCATAAGTAGTGAACTTGTTCTAGAATATCTACAGAAAGTAGGGCCAAACAAGGCAGAAGGACCTGGTGAAATCCATGCTAGACTTTTAAGAGAATCTGAAAGGGAGTTGTCAGTTCCATTAGCCATAATATTTTCTATATCACTCGCAGATACTAAAATTCCACTTGATTGGAAAAGAGCAAATGTTGTTCCTATTCATAAAAAGGGAGATAAAAGTAAAGAGGAAAACTATAGACCGGTTAGTCTGACCTCATTAGTCTACAAGGTGCTTGAATCAATCATCAAAGATAAGATTGTTGAATTCTTGGAGCAAAATGAACTCATCAAGGATACACAGCATGGCTTTAGGAAGGGCCGTTCTTGTTTAACTAATCTTCTGGAGTTTTTGGATGTTGCAACAGATAGCTTTGATCAGGGTAAACAGCTAGATGTAGCTTTTCTTGATTTCAGTAAAGCATTTGACAAAGTCTCCAATACAAGACTGGGGTTGCAGCTTACAATTCATGGGATCAGGGGCAAGATTCTGGATTGGATAGAAACGTGGCTTTCAGGACGCCAGCAAAGGGTTATATTGAATGGGTGCAAATCACAATGGAAGGAGGTTCTCAGTGGGGTTCCACAGGGCTCAGTCTTGGGCCCATTGCTTTTTATAATATTTGTGAATGCATTTGAGAACAGTATAGACAGCAAAGTCTTGAAATTTGCAGACGATCTAAAAGTTGTCAGGATTATTAGAGGAAAACATGATCAGGATGTTTCTCAATCAGATCTGGACAAGTTAGTTGAGTGGTCTGAAGCATGGCAGATGAAATTAAATTTGAGTAAATGTAAGATTATGCACGCTGGACGGGTTAGCAGTAAACATAGGTATGAAATGGGTGGGCAGAAAATGGAGCAGATTGAAAAGGAAAGAGATTTAGGTGTCGTGGTAAACAATAGACTATCAGCGTCAGACCAGGTTGTAGAAGCTAGGAAAAAGGCACTTAGAATGCTACTGGCCATTAACAGAAATGTTTCCTACAAGAGTGAAAAGGTAATAACAAAACTGTATTGTGCATACGTTAGACCACATTTAGAGTATTGTGTACAAGCCTGGTTTCCAACATATGAGAAAGATTGCTGGTTGTTAGAAAGAGTTAAAAAGGGCAACAAAAATGGTTAATTGTCTTGGTAGTTTACCTTATGAAGATATATTAAAGAAATTGGGTATGTTTTCACTTAGATATAGAAGGCTAAGAGGATATCTAATTGAAGTCTTCAAATTTGTAAATGGTCAGCATTCTGGATATTTAAAGGGAATGTTTGAGTTCAATAGGGAACATCGAGGTAGAGGTTATCAGCATAAACTCATTATGAAACAAAGTAGGACTAGGCTACGACAGTTATTTTGCAGTAGAAGGGTTGTAGGACATTGGCATATGCTACCAGGGGATGTCGCTGATGCAGTGACACTTCTTGCTTCCTTCAAAATTTGATTAGATAAATACTTTACAGAGAAGGGATTAGTTCATAAATACTTGTGGGATTAACCTTCTTTTATGCAGGTAGAGTAAGGTGATTTGAAGGGGCGAGACTGGTGGAGGGGCAAGGGCAACCTCGGATGGGCCCAAGAGGCTCTTTGTTGCACTTTTATTTTATGTCTTTATGTCAGAAGGAGCCATTGCGCAGGGCAGCACCCAGGTCAAGTTCAATTTGAGGGCTTATAAGCTAAAAACCGCTTCCCTACCAATTGTGTGAGCTGACACATCATCAGAGCCAATTGGAAAAGCCACACATGCCAACATTTGCATCCAGTCTGATCGGTGGCCGTTCACGAGAAGTGTCCTGGGGTAGAATTGGCCTCCATCTTGGATTTTTGTCTTCACAGTCAGATGACCTTTTTCATGGTGAATGTGCTATAGTAAACCGTAAATAAACTCTCTTGGGATACCCAACCCACTGCTTTACAACAAGAACACTATGAAGGAAACCCTTCATTTAAAACATGTGACCAAAAAAATGGCAGCATTTTTTCCTTTGCCCCCGCCCTCCAGGCCAATTCTCCCGAACGGCCACCGTCTGATCCACACCATCAGCATGACCTCCAGCTTCAACATATCCTGCTATTGTGCAGCCACACTAGCCTTCAGCAAAACTTATGCTCAGTGAGGGACACAGTGGCCCAGGAACCCCACAACCTAGTCTGAGCTGTTAGGCCTCAGAAAGGCCATATTCTGTTTGAGAAAGGCCACATTCTATGTGAACCTGCTTACATTTTCAGCAAAACACCAGTACATGCAGCCTCCCAGCCTCCAGGTTTAAAACAGTTAAAACAATCTTTCTGTCAGGCTCATACTGTTTTGGCATGCATTCACACATCATACACACATTCATTCACATAGTTCCACACAGCTTCAATAGCACACTGGCGAAGCTGGCAGAAATATGTCTGAGAGGCTGAGGTGTAGCCAGTAGGCATAAACTTAGGGGAAAAACAGATCAGACTGGCTGCAGAATAATGCTAGGACAGTGTTGCTCCTTGGCTTTCCATTAATCAGAGATGAGCCATGTCCCAGTCTAACTAACAAATGTGAGACTTGCTCACTGCAGGCAGAGGCGTAACTTTTTGAAAATCATTGGGGTTGCACTTAGTTGTTAAGAGCCCATTTGTAACACATCGTGTCATAGGCGTAATGTTAAATTCCAAAATTATTGGGATTGTAGCTACAACCCCAATTTACATTAAAGTTCCACCCATGACTGCAGGAGTCAGCACAGGGAGTGCTCAGTCAGTGCTCAGAAGGTCTTTACCTTAGAACCCCGACAATTGGGTGATAAGATGCCGGCCATGTGCAACTATCCAATTTGAGCTCCTCAGTTTAGTTTGCCATTTAGTTCATATTTGCTCTGGGCTTACGCTTCTGTTGACGGCTGGACTCGGTCTGGTATCTCACCTCAGCAATTTCCTCAAGGTCAGCAGTGCGCTTGACCATCCCTGGGGATCCCTGGGGATGTTCTCCAGTGTCTGAGATCTCAGGAATTTACCCTGACCAGTGGTGGGACTTTATGAAATCGGTTGGGGGGCCCAACGGCCGAATGCTTAAAATTCAAATTGAAACTAAATGTCCAATACTATATATATATATATATATATATATATATATATATATATATATATATATATATATATATATATATATATATATATATATATATATATATATATATATAGATAGATAGATAGATAGATAGGCAGGCAGGCAGGCAGGCAGGCAGGCAGGCAGGCAGGCAGGCAGGCAGGCAGGCAGGCAGGCAGGCAGGCAGGCAGGCAGGCAGGCAGGCAGGCAGGCAGGCAGGCAGGCAGGCAGGCAGGCAGGCAGGCAGGCAGGCAGGCAGGCAGGCAGGCAGGCAGGCTGGCTGGCTGGCTGGCAGGCTGGCAGGCTGGCAGGCTGGCAGGCTGGCAGGCTGGCAGGCTGGCAGGCTGGCAGGCTGGCAGGCTGGCAGGCTGGCAGGCTGGCAGGCTGGCAGGCTGGCAGGCTGGCAGGCTGGCAGGCTGGCAGGCTGGCAGGCTGGCAGGCTGGCAGGCTGGCAGGCTGGCAGGCTGGCAGGCTGGCAGGCTGGCAGGCTGGCAGGCTGGCAGGCTGGCAGGCTGGCAGGCTGGCAGGCTGGCAGGCTGGCAGGCTGGCAGGCTGGCAGGCTGGCAGGCTGGCAGGCTGGCAGGCTGGCAGGCTGGCAGGCTGGCAGGCTGGCAGGCTGGCAGGCTGGCAGGCTGGCAGGCTGGCAGGCTGGCAGGCTGGCAGGCTGGCAGGCTGGCAGGCTGGCAGGCTGGCAGGCTGGCAGGCTGGCAGGCTGGCAGGCTGGCAGGCTGGCAGGCTGGCAGGCTGGCAGGCTGGCAGGCTGGCAGGCTGGCAGGCTGGCAGGCTGGCAGGCTGGCAGGCTGGCAGGCTGGCAGGCTGGCAGGCTGGCAGGCTGGCAGGCTGGCAGGCTGGCAGGCTGGCAGGCTGGCAGGCTGGCAGGCTGGCAGGCTGGCAGGCTGGCAGGCTGGCAGGCTGGCAGGCTGGCAGGCTGGCAGGCTGGCAGGCTGGCAGGCTGGCAGGCTGGCAGGCTGGCAGGCTGGCAGGCTGGCAGGCTGGCAGGCTGGCAGGCTGGCAGGCTGGCAGGCTGGCAGGCTGGCAGGCTGGCAGGCTGGCAGGCTGGCAGGCTGGCAGGCTGGCAGGCTGGCAGGCTGGCAGGCTGGCAGGCTGGCAGGCTGGCAGGCTGGCAGGCTGGCAGGCTGGCAGGCTGGCAGGCTGGCAGGCTGGCAGGCTGGCAGGCTGGCAGGCTGGCAGGCTGGCAGGCTGGCAGGCTGGCAGGCTGGCAGGCTGGCAGGCTGGCAGGCTGGCAGGCTGGCAGGCTGGCAGGCTGGCAGGCTGGCAGGCTGGCAGGCTGGCAGGCTGGCAGGCTGGCAGGCTGGCAGGCTGGCAGGCTGGCAGGCTGGCAGGCTGGCAGGCTGGCAGGCTGGCAGGCTGGCAGGCTGGCAGGCTGGCAGGCTGGCAGGCTGGCAGGCTGGCAGGCTGGCAGGCTGGCAGGCTGGCAGGCTGGCAGGCTGGCAGGCTGGCAGGCTGGCAGGCTGGCAGGCTGGCAGGCTGGCAGGCTGGCAGGCTGGCAGGCTGGCAGGCTGGCAGGCTGGCAGGCTGGCAGGCTGGCAGGCTGGCAGGCTGGCAGGCTGGCAGGCTGGCAGGCTGGCAGGCTGGCAGGCTGGCAGGCTGGCAGGCTGGCAGGCTGGCAGGCTGGCAGGCTGGCAGGCTGGCAGGCTGGCAGGCTGGCAGGCTGGCAGGCTGGCAGGCTGGCAGGCTGGCAGGCTGGCAGGCTGGCAGGCTGGCAGGCTGGCAGGCTGGCAGGCTGGCAGGCTGGCAGGCTGGCAGGCTGGCAGGCTGGCAGGCTGGCAGGCTGGCAGGCTGGCAGGCTGGCAGGCTGGCAGGCTGGCAGGCTGGCAGGCTGGCAGGCTGGCAGGCTGGCAGGCTGGCAGGCTGGCAGGCTGGCAGGCTGGCAGGCTGGCAGGCTGGCAGGCTGGCAGGCTGGCAGGCTGGCAGGCTGGCAGGCTGGCAGGCTGGCAGGCTGGCAGGCTGGCAGGCTGGCAGGCTGGCAGGCTGGCAGGCTGGCAGGCTGGCAGGCTGGCAGGCTGGCAGGCTGGCAGGCTGGCAGGCTGGCAGGCTGGCAGGCTGGCAGGCTGGCAGGCTGGCAGGCTGGCAGGCTGGCAGGCTGGCAGGCTGGCAGGCTGGCAGGCTGGCAGGCTGGCAGGCTGGCAGGCTGGCAGGCTGGCAGGCTGGCAGGCTGGCAGGCTGGCAGGCTGGCAGGCTGGCAGGCTGGCAGGCTGGCAGGCTGGCAGGCTGGCAGGCTGGCAGGCTGGCAGGCTGGCAGGCTGGCAGGCTGGCAGGCTGGCAGGCTGGCAGGCTGGCAGGCTGGCAGGCTGGCAGGCTGGCAGGCTGGCAGGCTGGCAGGCTGGCAGGCTGGCAGGCTGGCAGGCTGGCAGGCTGGCAGGCTGGCAGGCTGGCAGGCTGGCAGGCTGGCAGGCTGGCAGGCTGGCAGGCTGGCAGGCTGGCAGGCTGGCAGGCTGGCAGGCTGGCAGGCTGGCAGGCTGGCAGGCTGGCAGGCTGGCAGGCTGGCAGGCTGGCAGGCTGGCAGGCTGGCAGGCTGGCAGGCTGGCAGGCTGGCAGGCTGGCAGGCTGGCAGGCTGGCAGGCTGGCAGGCTGGCAGGCTGGCAGGCTGGCAGGCTGGCAGGCTGGCAGGCTGGCAGGCTGGCAGGCTGGCAGGCCGGCAGGCCGGCAGGCCGGCAGGCTGGCAGGCTGGCAGGCTGGCAGGCTGGCAGGCTGGCAGGCTGGCAGGCTGGCAGGCTGGCAGGCTGGCAGGCTGGCAGGCTGGCAGGCTGGCAGGCTGGCAGGCTGGCAGGCTGGCAGGCTGGCAGGCTGGCAGGCTGGCAGGCTGGCAGGCTGGCAGGCTGGCAGGCTGGCAGGCTGGCAGGCTGGCAGGCTGGCAGGCTGGCAGGCTGGCAGGCTGGCAGGCTGGCAGGCTGGCAGGCTGGCAGGCTGGCAGGCTGGCAGGCTGGCAGGCTGGCAGGCTGGCAGGCTGGCAGGCTGGCAGGCTGGCAGGCTGGCAGGCTGGCAGGCTGGCAGGCTGGCAGGCTGGCAGGCAGGCTGGCAGGCTGGCAGGCTGGCAGGCTGGCAGGCTGGCAGGCTGGCAGGCTGGCAGGCTGGCAGGCTGGCAGGCTGGCAGGCTGGCAGGCTGGCAGGCTGGCAGGCTGGCAGGCTGGCAGGCTGGCAGGCTGGCAGGCTGGCAGGCTGGCAGGCTGGCAGGCTGGCAGGCTGGCAGGCTGGCAGGCTGGCAGGCTGGCAGGCTGGCAGGCTGGCAGGCTGGCAGGCTGGCAGGCTGGCAGGCTGGCAGGCTGGCAGGCTGGCAGGCTGGCAGGCTGGCAGGCTGGCAGGCTGGCAGGCTGGCAGGCTGGCAGGCTGGCAGGCTGGCAGGCTGGCAGGCTGGCAGGCTGGCAGGCTGGCAGGCTGGCAGGCTGGCAGGCTGGCAGGCTGGCAGGCTGGCAGGCTGGCAGGCTGGCAGGCTGGCAGGCTGGCAGGCTGGCAGGCTGGCAGGCTGGCAGGCTGGCAGGCTGGCAGGCTGGCAGGCTGGCAGGCTGGCAGGCTGGCAGGCTGGCAGGCTGGCAGGCTGGCAGGCTGGCAGGCTGGCAGGCTGGCAGGCTGGCAGGCTGGCAGGCTGGCAGGCTGGCAGGCTGGCAGGCTGGCAGGCTGGCAGGCTGGCAGGCTGGCAGGCTGGCAGGCTGGCAGGCTGGCAGGCTGGCAGGCTGGCAGGCTGGCAGGCTGGCAGGCTGGCAGGCTGGCAGGCTGGCAGGCTGGCAGGCTGGCAGGCTGGCAGGCTGGCAGGCTGGCAGGCTGGCAGGCTGGCAGGCTGGCAGGCTGGCAGGCTGGCAGGCTGGCAGGCTGGCAGGCTGGCAGGCTGGCAGGCTGGCAGGCTGGCAGGCAGGCAGGCAGGCAGGCAGGCAGCCAAGCCGGCCGATTGGCACTGAGGCCGAGCAAGGACTCATCATGCCGACTAAGGGCCCCTGAAGCCGATCGAGGTTCACTAAAGCCGACCGAGGGCCCCTCAAGTCGACCGAGGGCCCCCTCAGACCGACCGAGTTACCCTCCAGGCCGACCGAGGGCCCCTCAGGCCGACCCCCTCAAGCCCACTAAGACCCTCAGACCGACTGAGGCCCCCCTCAGGCCGACAAAGAGCCCCTCGGGCCCAACAAAAGCTCCTCAGGCTGCACAAGCCGGCCGAAATTCCCTCAAGCCGATCGAGGGCCCCTCAGGCCGACATAGTTCCCATCCAGACCTACCGAGGCCCCCTCACGCCGACAAAGGATCTCTGAGGCCGACCAGGCCGACTGAGCCGACCGAGCCGACCGAGGGCCGGCAAGGGAACCCTCAGGCTGAACAATGGCTCTTCAGGCCGACTGGGACCCCCTCCGGCGGACGATGGACTCCCTCAAGTCCAGGGGCGCAGCCATGATTTTGCGACGGGGGGGGGGGGGGGGGCTAACCGAAGCTTCCCTCCAGGTCCAACGAGGCCCGCTCAGGCTGACCAAGGGCTCCTCAAGTCAACCAAGGACCCTCTCAGGCCGACCTCGGCTAACCTCCTGGAGGGGCCATGACCCCCTAGGCCTCCTGGACACGATGGTCCGATGGCCTATGATGGCTCGATTCCCTCGATGTTCCTCTGTATCAAACGTATTATTTTAGCACGAATGTTGGGTATTTAGGATATTGCAATACCAGGGAGCCAAAAAGGCTGCATTAAAGGGACCTTAACATTAGATTTGAGTTGAGATAGCCATTTTGATGGCTTGACATTGAAATTAAGTATGGTAGCAGTTAAAACAACCACAATAATCTAATCAAAAAGATATTCGAGTTTGATTTTGACATCTGTGAAAAATAAGGCCCATGTGTATTTGAATAGGGCCTCTAAACCGACAGCGTCGTCTCTCTTTACCCAACTGGTAATGATAGTCGACTTCTTTTCAGGTGACCTTGGAGATATTTGCTACGTTTCAATCGTTTGGTAGTTGGTTTGTTTTGTATTCAAAGCGCCAGAATTGTCTCGAAATAATTGTGCCCATACTGTGGCAGCGTAAAGGATTTCTGCGTAGCTCTCTAGAGCTCAATATGACGTCATCAACCCAAATATTAAAACTTCACTTTTTATTAAATTGAGCACTGTTTGCGAGAAACAAATGTCATAGTAGTGTTCGGCAGCAATTACTTCATATTGTGCACCACAAGCGGCGTACATTTGACAACTTTTGGGAAGGTGGGACAGTCCCTTTAACTATCAGCCCTATTCCAGACAAACAAGAAATTTACAACAAACTCCATTGAACACCATTTAAATAGACCGCCCCGATGGCTAATTGTTCATGCTATTCCCCCTCTGCTATTCGCTAACCTGAACGCTTGAACCTTGTATCTACGGACTTGTTAGCAGAAGACAATCCTTGCTACCAACTTATCCATTATATCATAATCGAAAAAGCAGTCGCAGATGGAATCACAATGCTCGTATACTTCTAAGATGGAATACTCCTAAGATGGAATCACATCTTCATGTAATGAAATACGCAAAATTCAAAACAGACCAATCTGTACGAGTATCCTTGAAATTTTTGAAGGGGACAAATTTGGAAGAAAAAAACATGGGGGGGGGGGGCGGAGCACCATTGGGGGCTCAGCATGGGGGGGGGGGGGGCTCGGGCCCTCCCAAAGAGATATAAAGTTCCGCCCCTGACCCTGACCCTGGTTGCCAGCCCGTTCCGTTTTCAGTGGTGCCCTGTTCATAGCATCTACAATTCCCTGCTCACTGAACCATGGGTGGATCCGAGCGTAGCGTTTATCAGGGGAGTTCCTGGCCAAGATCACACCGTTTTTAGTGTGGTAGTTGGGAACCAGCTCTGCTTGGCCCGCAGGTCACCCAAGAACTTGACCATGCGAGCTCGCTTTTCAGTTAAGTTTTCATGGACCAGGATCCTGCCGTTCACATCACCCTTTTGACCCTCAGTATGACCGGGCGGCCGGCGGTGACCTGTAAGAACAGAGGAGGGCGGCCGGCGGTGACCTGTGAGGACAGAGGAGGGCGAGGAGGGCGGCCGGCGGTGACCTGTGTGAACAGAGGAGGGCGGCCGGCGGTGACCTGTTTGAACAGAGGAGGGCGGCCGGCGGTGACCTGTGAGGACAGAGGAGGGCGGCCGGCGGTGACCTGTAAGAACAGAGGAGGGCGGCCGGCGGTGACCTGTGAGGACAGAGGAGGGCGGCCGGCGGTGACCTGTAAGAACAGAGGAGGGCGGCCGGCGGTGACCTGTAAGAACAGAGGAGGGCGGCCGGCTGTGACCTGTGAGGACAGAGGAGGGCGGCCGGCGGTGACCTGTGTGAACAGAGGAGGGCGGCCGGCAGTGACCTGTGAGGATAAAGGAGGGCGGCCGGCGGTGACCTGTGTGAACAGAGGAGGGCGGCCGGCGGTGACCTGTGTGAACAGAGGAGGGCGGCCGGCAGTGACCTGTGAGGACAAAGGAGGGCGGCCGGCGGTGACCTGTGTGAGCAGAGGAGGGCGGCCGGCAGTGACCTGTGAGGACAAAGGAGGGCGGCCGGCGGTGACCTGTGTGAACAGAGGAGGGCGGCCGGCGGTGACCTGTGTGAACAGAGGAGGGCGGCCGGCAGTGACCTGTGAGGACAAAGGAGGGCGGCCGGTGGTGACCTGTGTGAACAGAGGAGGGCGGCCGGCAGTGACCTGTGAGGACAAAGGAGGGCGGCCGGCGGTGACCTGTGTGAACAGAGGAGGGCGGCCGGCGGTGACCTGTGTGAACAGAGGAGGGCGGCCGGCAGTGACCTGTGAGGACAAAGGAGGGCGGCCGGCGGTGACCTGTGTGAACAGAGGAGGGCGGCCGGCGGTGACCTGTGTGAACAGAGGAGGGCGGCCGGCGGTGACGGCTGCTATTGTCTCCCCGGTGTCGCTTCCGCAGCCAGCGGGGGAGCCCGTAGTCATGGGCACCCTAGACAGGGGACACGCCTCAATGCACCCCCTGAGGCAGGCACACCCTAGATACGCCTGAAGGCACCTCCGCAGCCAAGGACATCCGAGATACGTTATAAGGCATCCCGGAGCCATATGCAAACCAGGCACCCCGGCCCAAGACACCGGACACCCAAGACATCCCTTGGCACCAAAGACATCCCTGCCACCCGAGACGTCACACTCAGCCGTTCTGCCGAAGTCAACAGAGCACCTGCACCAGGCACCTATCCGATCGTCATGTAAAGTTCGCATTCTTTACTCGTTTGATTTATTTTTGCATCACGGTCCGTCGCCAATTGAAGCTTGTTGCATAAGCCCCCTCTGCCACTTCCCGGTCGCACACTATCGTTGGCTAGTACAGGGGCTCGGCTCTTACCACCAATCAAGTCTGCGGTGCACCTCAATAAATACATAAAAACGTGTCGCTGGCTTAAAGGGAACAGGTCACCTTGCAAGTTGTCTTGAAATTCAACCATACGGTGCATCTTGAGCTCAAAACTAGGAATATGACTTGGTTTGGACAACTGATGGATATATGTGGAGAAAGAAGTAAGTTTCTCTTTGTATTTCACGAGAAATCGTACAATAGCAGCTGGAGTTCTGGCTCCGCCCTGCTCCGCCTGACGCCAAGTACAGTCTCTGACAAGGGGCCGCCCGGGCGGCTGAGCGGATATTAAAGGGAGTGTGCCTACTCACATCGCTTATATGGGGTTATTGACACTGGTCTATAGAACATAATTTTCTGAATTGACCCATGACTTCGTTTCTCCAGATTCGCCCTAGTTGCTGAGATATTCCAAAGACTCCAGGAACTTGCTGGGAGCAAAAAGTTATCTGGTAGACTCCAGAGGGCTTCCGCTACTAGAAGCACTGCAACTATCGATTAAACTGCTAGCATATTGTTAGCGCCGGCCAATAGCAATTCAACAAAACAGCTCGTGCACGCTGATGGCAGCAGCCGAACAGAAACTGGACGGCTATCATGTTTTTCGATGATGGCCGTTTCGATGATGGCCGATGGCAATTTTTTGCAGAAGATATCAATGTAGAGCTACGCAACTTGCACATAATAAAGTTCACAGTGAAAAGAACGTGCTGTGCAAAACTTGTCTTTCTATCTTGCATGATGTGACCGTTTTTGTCAGGGGCGTAGCCAGGATTTTTCGAGCATACCGCATTTGCCGACAAGGGTGAAGGGCATCACACAATGGGGACATTATCAGGTGAAGGGGCATCACTAGGAATTTTTTTTGAAGGGTACCGTAATTTTACATATTAAATATATATTGTGTTTGGCTCATAGAGACGCATCGATTGATGTAAGACTATATATATATATATATATATATATATATATATATATATATATATATATATATATATATATATATATATATATATATATATATATATATATATATATATATAT